>BMAV01022254.1:61994-84198 GCA_019973955.1 Trichonephila inaurata madagascariensis | reverse complement strand
TTAATAAACGTTGCACACAAAAAACAAACACAAGGGCTATTGGTGATGGACCTTGTAGCTTTAAACTTGGCTTAAGTGACAAGAACGACATTTGAGCTAACACCTCATTCTCCAAGCTTCCATATCACACCAAAGTGAGGACTTTGAGCCACAATATATTTAACTTGCATCCTCCCCTTTACCCAATGGGTCTTCAATGGCATTAGGCTCGAGCTCCTGACTTGCTAGACGCGTGTCCATGACCAGTAGGCTACCACGACCTCTCCACTGAAGTGGTAGAGGAAATAAGTATATACTGCGAGATGACTGAAAGATATGCCATGTCATTTTTCAGATATACTTTAAAAGATACAATAAATGATTTTTTTATAAAAAGGAAGATGAAATATATATATATACATACATACATACATACATATATATATATATATATTGAATTTTTAAACTAATTAATCAATTTAATTTAAATAATTTTTTTATAGTTTGGAATAACTTGAAGTTCATGAAATACTTTCATACATGAAAGAATTACCGAAACACATTTAAATTCTAAATACGAATAATATAGACTGATAATAATCTTATCCAGGAAAAAATGTGTTGATTCTCCATAAACATCTTCCACTGATCTAACTTCGAGAGCAAGAGAGATCTTTAGGTGTTATCAAGAGCTCCTTTACATCCTACTATCATAAGGATGCTCTGAATTCCATTAATCGAGTACCATCAATCCCTCTAGGTTTTCTAGTTCCTACAAGGCAATCTTTTTGAGGAAATCTACGGGTGATCCTTATATAAAAACTTTTCTTTTGACTTTTTTATGTGCTTTGGCGATCTCCTTATTAACTTTATCCAAATTTCCGTGGCAATTAATTGTTATAAATACGAGTATAACTTCTTTTCTGAAAAAAATTATCCAATTTAAAATATTTGTTCCCTTTTCTAAAATAAGATTCGTTTAAAAAGATAACGTATTCAGATATCTAAGAACAGCTGTAAATTTCGTTAGTATCATTCAACAAAATTTAGAGAGCAGTAAAAAAATAAAAGTATGAGGGGTTTTTGTTTGTTTGTAAACTTAAAAACCTTATGTAGTATAAAATCTCTTCCCATGCTACAATTAAGCACTTTAATCTAATTTATTTGTCTTTTAAATATTGATGAATTTTCATCTTAGGTTCAGATTAAAATCATTTAAGACTGCCACTAAATTTGCACTTAATTAAATTAATGTTTAGTAAAAAATGTCCATATATTTTTTTACTCCAGATAATCTTTCTGAATACATTTATCAATCTGGACCAGAGGTACTCAACCTTTTTTCCCGCCGGGCCGCAACATGAAAGAATAATGAAAAAAAAAAAACACCAAAGCAACATTGGACGAAGTAAAATTGATTAAAATATTTAAATTCATTTTTGGTTTTCATTTTAATACTATAAAAACCTTTCTATCAAACACACACAAAAAATATTTACTTTTATGCCTTTTTTACTGAGTTTTGAGATTGTTTCAATTTCCTTTCATCCATAACCAAGCCTTTTTACCTTACATTCTACTATCAAAAAAAGCAAATTGATGTATATTATTGCTTGTTTGATAGAATTTCCCGCTAAATTTTTAGTACATTGCTCTACAAGAATTGAATTTCTTAGTGTAATGGGCCATAACCGGGCTACTCAGAAAAGGCCGGAGAGCCAAATGCGGCCGTGGGTCGCTGCTTGAGTATCACTGATCGACACAAAGGGATTGATTGATTTTTTGTGTTTTTTGTAATACTTACCAGATTAATCATATTTTGAAAATACATTTTCATACAAACTTTAACAGGCTTATTTAGTTAATCTATTATTAGTTATTTATTGAACCATTAGTCGTTGAATTTTACTAATGTATGAGACAATTTTAAAGATAACAAGAATTAAAAGCTTAAATATTTATCTTTCCAAATTAGCTATATAAAAAATAAAACTGTGACAATTTCCAAAAAAATCAAATTATGTTACATCTTTTAAAATAATGACTAAACACAGTTCTGGGAAATATGAAAAATATTTAACTACGCGCTTTTATTTATTTATTTATTTGATACAGGAATTTGATAACAGTTTTCGGTAATTCCAAAAAAGACATTAATTTTTTTATATATTTTTCATGGATTGTGACACATAAAAAATAAAACTAGAGCCATATACGACCGACAACTTTAGAACTCACCAACTTACAATTGCTTTTATTCGTTCAAATAGCGAAGCTTTATTTTCTCAAAATAGTGCACACAACTGTCAAACAATTCTATTATTTTTTTTATCTTATTCTCATATTTTACTTTCATGGTATAAAATTTTACAAATTGACATATACACATAGCTCCTCAACTATCATTATTAGTGTTAATTACGGTTCCTGATTTCCCAGTTTTTTTCATTCCCCGGAACTTCCAGAAAATCCCAGGAACATGACAGTCATTATCGAGATTCCTGAGAATGCATCAAAATTTAAATACATATAAATTCTAAAATTTATACTCACTTATACAATCAGCTCAAAATACAAAAAAAAATGTATAATATGTTAATTATTCTTTTTTAAAATGTGATGTAAGAAAACTTAAGCAATCTATACTTTCATCACTTAGCTAGATCTTAGCTTTGTTACAAATAACCCGGCAGCAGAAAATGTTCTCTCAGCTTCAACTAATGTCTGAAAAAAAATGTTTTCCAAGCTTACCTAATCTCCTGTTAGAGGATCAATTTTCAATTATTTTTTAATCAATCCTCAATCAATTATTTTTCTAATATTGCTACTAAGAGATAAATATTAATAAATGCTTGAATACTTATTTGCTGCTGGAGTAACGATCAAGTTTGCTAAAAATATTAGTTCTTGTATTTAAGAGATTTTATTAGTGTAACTGATTTCTTGTTTATAAAATTGCTACATTTTACCTATATAAAAATAACTAAATATTAATGTAAGAATATCATACAAAGATTGGTTAAAAAAAATAATAAATTAAAAAAATGTGAGATTTTTTTTTAAATTCTCTTCCTCAAACAGTTTGGAAGTTTATTCCCTTTTTCAAACAGCTGATTCAATTAAATAGTTTATATTAAAGCCAAGTATACGGGGAGGGGGGGGGGGATTTAAATGTCAAATTAAATAAATAAAAGTTTTAAGTATAAGTACTTACGTTATCAAAGGAAATCAAAATATCAGAATAGTCGTACTGGTAGACTACGAAATAATGTTCCTTTAAAAATTAAATAGTTTTAGTTAACGAAGCGATGTTCGACAGACAGACAGGAACTGATCAGGCCAAATAGTTTCATATATTTATTCTTTCCCATGATAAGCTACAAAATTTATCCCCAACCCCACATGGGTGTTACTCTTTCTCTCAAACGAACATTTCTCCTTCCAAGGAATTCAGCATGAAAAATCGCAAATTGCAACATTGGAGTCAGCTAAAATTTATATCGGAGGTCGAAATCTACAGTCAAGTCAAAACGAGCTACCTCAAATTATTTCAGCCCCATGTCGTTCCCGTGAACGAAGTTTAATTCCCGGAAATAAAAAAAAGTATGGAAATGTTTTGATTTTCCGGGAACCCGGGAAAGAAATCCTAGTGTTAATGTATTTTACGTGGGGCATAATATCTCATTTCGGTCCGCACCACAGAAGCTTAAAGATTGAACAACCCTGTTTCACATGTGATTTTTCTTCAACTTTGCATCTAATCACTATTAATCGTGACTCTGTTTTCTGTCAAGTGAAATAATAAATGAATAAATAGCTTTTTAGAAACCAGCTGTAATTCTTTCGAACTACAACTTAACTTACGAGGAAAAGAAATATTTAGCATTGTTTTATTTTAAAAAATTTCCAGTGACAATGCATATTCCTGTAAGCTTTTAAACTGCTAAAATACAGTCACATCTTAAGTAAAAGACGCATTTGCTTATAAAATTAATATTCAGCATTGCTTGAAACAAATTTGCACATTTATTTCAAACATTTTATATAATTTATTTAATTATATGAACCCAGTGTATTATTCTTTTTAAAAACTTAACAGAAATTTGAATAATATGCCAGAAAAGAGAATTTTATTTTCAGTTTCTATTAAAAATTAATAGTAATAGTTGTAAAACCATAAACAGAATATTTAGTGATATTTTTAAATCAGGCTAGTATGAAACGTGAACCCCATGCATCTCAAGAAGATTACAAAATAAGCCAGAAAAAAAAAACTTAAAAATTCTACAATATTGCAATAATTACCATTAATAAAATTGAAATTATAATTTTAATATGCTTTTAATTTATCAGCAATTATTATTTTTTTTTTATTTAAAGGCGTTATTTAACGTTGAGAAATTTGTAAAATCAGTATCATCTGCAAATAGTTGCATCTACTTCTCTCTCTTTAAGTGTTCAGTAGGCACATTGGTATGCGCTTTTTCAAAATTACCAACCATGAGAGCAGAAATATCTCGACATAATAAACAATCGAGTTGAGATCGAAAAGAGGTTCAGACGTTATATGTGTATACAACGATTTAATAAAAAAATATTAGTGATTTCCCCCTCCGCCTTTTAGAAACGTTTATGTAAAATGTCGAAAAATTTTCATGATTTTCGAAATGAAAGCAAGCCGCTTATGGATTCAAAATTGAAATGTATGTCAGAACTGGATGCTGAGAACTGGTTTGGAACATTGGCATTATCTGCTAACTTGGTTACTCATTATAATGAGTTAAACTTGTGACTTCAAGATAAAAGTCAACTAGTCAATACAATATTTGAAATTACAGTACAGTAATACCTCGACTTACTCAATTTTCAAATCTCGTCAATTCATCTTTTTTTTTCCATCGCTGAAACTCAGGCGAAATTAGTGCCAGAGCCTGATGAATTTGGCAACATGATTGAAGAAATTGTCGATCTAACCAGGCAAAAAAAAATTTAGAAGTAGACAGTGATGATATTCAAGAACTGCTGGATTCCCACAATCAGAAGATGACAATGGATGAGCTCATAGAAATGCATGTATAAGAGCAAGGCATTGAAGATCTTGAGTCTTAAGACCCAGTTGCATCAGAAGATCGAATGATGGTTGGGAACTTGACAGAAGGCCTCAATTTAATTGAAAAAGGGTTACAAATTTTAATAAATACCGATTCCAACGAAGAGCACATTTTTTAAAACAAAACAAGGAATAAAAAAATTTATTAGCATGCCATGAAGAAATTTTGGGAGAGAGAAAAAAGTTTTGGAGCCGGTAGGCTACCTTATTAAATTTTATGAAACCTTCTACATACAAATAACTTCGATTTGTGATTTTACATTTGTGTTATCTAAGATTATGCTAAACATTTCTTTTTTTCTAAATTATTCTTTTCTTTCGTCTACGGCTCAACTAAAAATAATTTATATGTATTTACATGTGAAATTATATTAAGGTGACCATTTTTTTACAATGAAAAGGAGGACGAAAAATTTAAGAAAAAATTACTACTGAAATATGTGAAACTTTTTATTAATACAAACAAAAATAAGGTAATTATGCTTACATTCCTTTTAGTTGTTTTCTTAAAAGAGTACTTTTCTATTGGATGAATTTTTTTTGTCAACATATCATTTTCTAATATATCGGAAATTTCGGGGCAAAAAATATCCTTCATACTGAATTTTACGGTAAGCACTGTAGCTCACTAGTCCAAAAATCATTATCAATTGAAAAAACTCTTTCAACTGCTGCATTAGTTCCAGTGTTGTGCAACGTAAATTCAACACAAGAATAACTAAATTTTCATATGGAATGAGTTCATTTTTGAAGAGGTTAAATATTTCTACCCATCTTTTATCAATTTCACAAGCTGATTTTTCCATTGTTCTAATTTATCAGAATTTAAATATACATTCAGTCTTCTAATTTCTTCAAACAGACAATTGTCATTGATTTTAATATCAGGCCTTTCTCTTTCGATAAAAACTCATCACAATTTTCTATATCTACCCAATTTACTATATATGAAGTCAAAAAACACCGTTGAAAACTATTATTTCCTGTGATATTTGTTTCAGACCATTCTTCAACATTTTGGAAACATGTTTGTTTCATCTCTATATACAAAGATTAACAGATCAGTTTTAAAATATTGAAAAGGATGACACTTTAAGAGGAAGGACAGAACTTATAAAAGGAGGACTGTCCTCCCTTAAGGAGGGCGATTGTTCACCTTAGAAATTATACCCTGACTTACGCGAATTCGACTTACGTGGTAGGGCTGCGGTGGTCAAAGTATCGGACCATGGCAGGCATGTCATGAGCTCGAGCCCAGTACCACTAAAGACCCCCCGTGTAGGGCCGCGATGCACGTTAAATCTGTCGAGAGCTGAAACGTTGGTGTGGTGTGGTAGTTAGGAGAAGGGGTGGCAGCTGAGGTGTCATCAACATCACCTGACCATGTTTCAAAGTGACGTGGTCCGTCGCTAAAAGTCCTCGTGTAGCTGAAGAGTGCGACGTTAATATTCACTCGACTTATGCGGTTATCCCTCAACCCCATCTATTGCGTAAGTTCGGGGTGTTACAGTACATTTTAAAATCAATCTGAAATCATGGTGTGCCAAACTAATGCTAATATTTTTTATGCATTTCAACACATTGTTAAACACGGTCGTATGACATTTAAAAATATGCAATATTGCTTTCCGTTTTGAAGCAGGAATTAGGAGGGGAAAAATTGTTTCAAGATTTCCAATGAAACTATTAATTTTTAGTATATTTGCGACTCCATATCCAAGTACCTGCGAATTTTTAAATAGTTTAAACCCCTGCAGTTTATTTCAACCCTGAAAAAATTATCCCTCACTTCACAATCCTGCTTTGTTCATGTCAGAGCTATTAGAAGCACTCGCCTTTGTAAGGCACTGATTTAAAAATGTGAAACACACAAAGAATAGACCTATAACTAAACTATCTTATGTGTACCTTGATAACTAAGAATAACACATATACTTCCACATTCGAACCAAACATCAAAGTATAAATGTCTGAAAATCGATTTCAATCATCTTGTTTTCATGACACTGCCTTTCTTTTTACCTTTATAACGGAAAATTGATGCACAAGGGTACTTAAGTGTATTAAAAATATATTTTTCATTTTCTTCTAAGCATTATTGTATACATTTTTTTTTTATTTATTACTCTCAATTTTCCCAATGTGACCCAAAGTAACTTGTTTGCTTCTAATATGGCCCAACAAAAATAAATGGTTGTCATCCCTTGATTTTAAAAGCATTACTTGACTTTATCAGTTATTTCCTATCATGGCAACGTACATTGAGGCTATTTAAGTGTTGTAATCCGCAGAACTATACATATTAAGTGAAAAATTGTGAAATAAGCTTCAATAAAAATTTATTACTTACGTTCTGAAAACTAAAAAAGATATTTAAGCAAAATATAAAGTTAATAAAAAGGCTCAAAATAGATTAGTATCCAGTAGATCTACTACTACATTTTTTAAGTCTTATTATCACAAATATTTTTCTAAAAATATTAAATGTTTCAACTGGGGAAGAAATCCATTTATATTTTCAATTTATTGAAACTGGTAACGTTTTTAAATTATTGAGGATCAAAAGTTGGAAATAAAAACGACAAACCCAGAGCATAAAATTAAATATTTCTGGAAAATAATCATTATTTTATTTCAACCAACTTAATAGTATTATTGTTGAAATCATATAAAACACACTAAAGGTCATTTTTTCAAAATTTCATCAAATAAAAATCGCAGGTAAGAAATGGACAAAAGTATAACTTTATAGAATTCCCTTTAATAGGTCTGTAAATATCATTTAAAATTAATGTCAAATTTAAATCTGGTTCAAATGTAAACATAGCCAAATTGATTGGACTATTATTTAACTTGAATCTAAAAAAATATTTTGCTACATCGATAAGCAAAATATTTTCAAAATTCTGCTGAATTAGAAGCTCATATTCGTGCCCTAAATGTAAAAATATTTCGGAGAGAGTAATAGAGGTGAATTAACCTACTAAAAAGCTTGACCTAAAAAACTTGAGACCTAAAAAACTACCTAAAAAACTTGAGAAAAGAAGAAAAATACAATTTTTAACTTTTTTGATTTTTGTGTATTTATTCTTCATTTTTTTTTATAAATCGGCATTAAATCAGTGATTGTGTCACGCAGTAGCTCCCCAAAATGATTGGACACTGCAGAGATTTTCAAGAAAAGCTATGTAACTGTTTAAAATGGAAGAAAAATAGCAAAAAAATTTTCGTATAATCCCCATTTAATTCCAATTATCAAAATCTAATATAATTTTTTATTCTAAGATATTGATTTATTTTTAAAAATATATTTATTGAAATGCTTTAGTTTACATGGTTATTCTGCGAGAAAAAAAAATTTAAGTCCAAGAAACACACACAGGATGTAAAGACTTTCCTATTCAAAATCAATTACAAATAAGTTAACATCTCACACAGGAATCAAATACTACTTGCAGATGATGCAAATTTAATATCATTGGTCTTGATCATCTCTCAACGATATGTAGAAAAAAAGATGAGGAACTTGAACCAAACATCTTCGGTAGAGAAAAACATGGTGGTGAAGGTGCCCTCTTATTTAAAAGTGCATGCCAGCATCTATATAGACTACGTAATGCATTATTTACAAACAGTATAATGAATTATTACCTTTATTCAAATGTGTTATGTTAGAATCGTTAAAATTTAATCAATTACAGAATAAGCTCAATATGTATTGCATTGACATCAATAATGTGTTGAATGCTTATTATAACGTTTTCAATGGTAGCGCGAAGCAACTCACGAGGGATTTCAGCCACACGGCGTATAATGCTAGCTTTCAAATCCGATAAAGTCTTAATTCCTCCGCTATATAAACACTGTCTTTTAGAAAAATCCCCATAACCAGAAATCCAGAGATTTAAATAGGGTGAACGAGAAGGCCATGGAAATACGGAAAATGTTTGGATATTACAAGATTACAGCCAAAGTTAGCACTAAGCAGTGCTTTGACTTGACGCTCAATGTGAGGAATTGCTTCATCTTGCATAAAGATAGTGGTTTGCAAGCATTGTCGTTAATGTAAAGCAGGAATGACTTGTTGATGAAGAAGTTCATTGTACCATGGACTCGTGACAGAGCATCATATTAGGACCTTGAGGAGCGAGAGTTTCAAAGAAAAAAGGTCCGAGGATAACCTTAGCCCTAAATCCACACCAAGCAGTCACGTAATCAGAATGCACTGGTTGTTGATGCAGGATATATATGAAAATGAAGTACCCAATATGCGGCAATTTTGAGTATTTACAGCTCCATCTAAATAAATGTGTGCCTCATTTGACCATTGGGTTTTCCAAGGCCACGCAGCATCAACTTTCATTCTCACCAAAAATCGGCAAGCAAATTCAAGACGTGTTTTCTGATCTTGAGGTTTCAGCGTTTGCATCACGTGGATCTTATACGGATAACATTTCAAAATGTATCGCAGAATTTTTCGTACTGTCAACCACGGAATCTCCAACTCGCGTGACACTCATCGGCCACTTTCTGAAGAATAGATGGAATTGGAGGCTCTTTCAACCATAGCAGTAATGACTTCTTCCACAGTTTCAGTCTCAACCGGTGTCAGTCCTCTTTCGGGCAGCACACCCAAAAACTCCCAGTTTCTTCAAATTTCATAATCACCTTCCTCAAACCAATCCTCGATATGAGGCCTTTTCGCAGATCCTTTAAATGACGATATTCACGCAGAGCATCTAAGTGGTTGCTGCCGTTTTGATAAAACAGTGTTATCAGTAAAGCTCGATCTTTTTTCTTTTCTTTTTTTTGTAAGGGCATGACTAACGATGAAAAACGCACGCTGAATGATTCTCTAGCTATGACTGCAAGTTTATATAGAGGTTTTACAGATTTGCATAAAGAATATTCGATAAAAGCCACCCGGTGGTCAAAGTTTGTACTAATTTTTTTATTGCAGAAACCTTTTCCCCATGGTGCATATAGTATATATATATCCCTAGTTTCATCAAAATCCTATATCCAGAACAGGTTCTATAGGCCTCTGAATAGTGTAACTTAGTAATAGAGTATAATAGTATAATTATAACAATTATAACCACCTGGTATTATCAACGAAGAATGAAGGAACGTTTTACAGAAATTACTATAAAAAGACTAATGAACTATAAGTCCAAACTTTTAAAAGATGTTGTGGATATCTAAAGAGATATCTTATATATATATATATATATATATATAGTACTTAATTACCAAAATATTACAATACTTCATATTTAATGGAGGTTTTTTTAAATGTTCGATTACTTTTGGAAAGAAACTTTTTGTCTATTTTTGATTTTTCTTTTTTCAAAAATAAGCTTTACATAGTATTCAAATCATTATAAAGCGATCAAATGAGTTACAAATAAGCCACAATATAATTAAAGATCGATTGATAGAACTAGAAATATTTCTTCACACACACACAGATACATAACGACCAGTGGCATAGCTTTCAATGGATTAGGCGGTGCCATGCACCGGAGCCCTCAAGCTTTCAGCGATCACAAGTTAAGTAAAATACCGTATTTACTCGAATCTAAGCCGCCCTATTTTCCAGTGTTAATGCTGCTGAAAATCTGGTGTGGCTCTTAGAATCGAAGGCAAAACATTTGTTGGATGAGAGAAATTGAGTTTCCACCCGTTTTAAAAGGAAAAATCTAACCGTCCATTCTGTCCACTTGCATCGATGACTTATCCCATTCCGCAGTTTATCTCCAGTATTCAATCCCATTCCGCAGTTTATCTTCAGTATTCAATCCCATTCCTCAGTTTATCTCCAGTATTCAATCTATCATAAACATCGTTGTCTGGTCGTATTTAGAAAACTTTTTTGTATACATCAGAGATATCGTTAATAGCATTCAGACAAGTCCACTATGACGCAAGCATGAAAAGAAAGGCAATTTTTTCTGCAAAAAAAAAAAAAAACGGAAACAGAACACCGACCACTGAAAATTTAACACGGATGAAACAAACATACGTCGATGGCGTGAACAAAAGAATATAATTTTAGCTTCAAATGTTCAACAGTCTTTAATAACTCTTTTGCATTCTTTTGGGAAAATGTTCAATAACAAATGCATTGGAACGGAAGTCGACATCGTGTGGGAAAATGGCGGATCCGGCACCCATTCCGAAGTTAGCACTGACAATGAGAGTGACGAATCGTTTTCGAAACATGGTACTGACGGTTAGAGTAATTATAGATTCATGTATGTATTTGAAAGTTTTGAATGCTGGTAAAATAAATTGATTATTAACTTCTTATTATCTCTCATTAAATTTTTTTTTAAAAAAATTTTAGTATCGGATATTGAGATATGAACCATTTACACAATTTTTTATATTTACTCAAAAACGCGTAGAGAATTAGGGGTGCAGCTTCGAATCGATGACAACATTTTATCACAAAAATATATTGAAAATTTGGGGTGAGACTTAGAATTGATGGTGTCTTAGATTCGAGTAAATACGGTATATTATAATCATTACTTTATTCTTTTTAGTTAAACCGTTCGACATATCTGATTTATCTTAATATTGATTATTCAAGATTGAAAAAACGAGTTAGAGATAAAAAGTATTATGTCTTATTAACGATGAGACTGGTTTGTCACAGCTTGTATGTTTCACGTGCATTAAATTTATTTTGTATCTAATGCTTCCTTGTGGTGCTCTACTCCCATTAATCGAGTGAATATTAATCGCTTTTACATTTATAAATGCATTTTTCGTATTCTTTTTTATACACAAAAAAATACTTCCTAACGTTACAATCATGCTGAATTGAAAGTGATACCTGAATTTAGGAATAAAAAAAAATTAGAAGAAAAACAAAATAATTTTGATGTGGAGGATCCAATCAGCATACTTAATTCGGGGCAAAATAATGTAAAATACCAGTATCTTCTATTCATCATTCGTAGTACATCTTCTTAAGAGATTCGAAATTTATCACAAATATAATACATCATGTATCTCTCACACACACTCATTAGTCAAGAAGGTTATACATACCTCTTAGACCTGTTATTTATTAAGGCTGTCTTCGTCAAACGTGCGAGTCTGAACTAAACAGAATAAACAGAAAATTTCATGAGAATTAATAGAATCATCATTGCAATCCATGCGTCTCTTTTTATAATACAGCATTTTAAAAATCTCCAAATATTTTATGACTTAATTTTTCATTTTAACATGACATGTAAAGGGATAACTTATTTATCATTACGGGGAACTAATTTGATATCGAAGGACTACGCGCCAGGCAGCGCTTGTTGTCGAGTGATATGGAATCCAAGATGGTGACCTAGCTGTAACAAATCTTCAGAAAAATAATTTTAAAGAACTGCTTTGAAATATGTTTCAAATAAAGAATATAAGGATATACTGAAAATAACCAATATCAATCATTAATTGATATTAATATAATATAATAATAATTATATTATGTAATATATAATAATAATATAATATAATTGTATTATATACAATTATACTATATACTAAACATAAAATAAGTACATAATATATATTAAAATTAATCAATAATGAATATCAACTTATAATTGCTGATAACTTGCAATATTTCAAAAACTGCGAGTTCCTTCAATGAATTTCATCGAACAAGTAACGTTTAAAAAGGCAATATTAAAAGTAAAATAAAGTGGAAAGGCGCAATAATTAAAAGTATAGCCCTCATATTATTTAAAAAAATATATCCTGATATTCGCCAATGACATTAGAAATATCCATATTCGAAAATAGCACAAAATACAACAGAAGACTGAAGCAGTAGTTTGAAGAATGATTGCAATGAAAATGGTTACATTTTTAAAGAAATCGAATTAAATTCGTCCGAAATTAATAGGGTTACCAAGGGAAAAAAACGATAAAAAACTAACTATAATATACGTCATCCCCATGGCAACCACATTACAACACAACAAAAATATATCAAGGTAACTATATTATAATGTTATGGCCCATCTTGTCGAACATAAACAACTACTTGACGCGTAGTACTCCGATATCAAATTAGCACTCACTACGGTCTTAGGGAAAAATACTAAACACATTTTATATTAGAAAAAATGCAGCAGCTCAGATAAAAATGAGTAATACGATAAAAGTAATCTGCTCTTTACAGAATAGGAAAGCCAAAAAATAATAATGTTGGGGTACATTTGTATCTGAAAAAAATATTCCAAATTCTGTCCTATCATTTAATATTATGCGAAGAAGACATTAAATCCAAATTAGGCTCCGAACTAAATTGATGTAATCACTGAATTCACTGTAAAAATTCAAAAAACAAAATCACATGTTGTAACCTTATTCTAGAAAGTCGTTCATCAAACTGTATTTCTGAAGCATATGAAACACAAGAAATAGATCACCATAAGATATTTGCATCAGTAGTTTGTTAAGGAAAAGTTAGGGGGGGGGACTTATTTTCATCATAAATCAATCAGAATTACTATTAAGCTAAGTGGTAATTGCTAATTATTTGCGTTTTAATCTGAAATTTTTAAAAAAGTCGAATATACGTACACTGTTAAAAAACATCGTTTCACTTTCCTTTATGACGACCTTGGCAACGAGTTGTTTTCATACCCTGATATACTTCTAGTTATTACTTGATTATGATAATATATTTTTCTATTTTAAAATTTAAAAAAAATGGAGGGTAATGAAGTTCTTGGAAAACGCCTTTTATTTTCTAAGGGTTCCGTGAGGAAGAAGTTAGAAAAACACTGGACAAAAGGATCTACTTAATCTAAATGCATTTTGGTAGTGAATGAGAATTAATTTCTTGAAAGGTAGTTATGAGAAAGACAAACCATCTCAACAAGCTTCTATAAAATGTCAAACAACAAATATTAAAGTTTTCTAAAACTCCATCTAGATTGTTAGATACGACTTTTTTTAATTACATCAGGTTTATTTTCATTTCTTGCTTTTATAAACCACACTCACTATATCTAGACTTTGCACAAGAACATTGCACATACATTTCTGGTTTCTTCGAAGAGAAAGGAGGAGTGTTATACGGCGAATATACTTAAAAATTAAGAATTGCAATTTGAAAGTATAAGTGTAATACACCGGAATATAGAAATACAACGGAATACAATCATGTCCATAAATTAAGGATAATTCAGAATCACATGAAAATTGAACCCTAGAGTAAAAATTTTACGAGTAGAATTATCACACATACCTTCAAGAATAATATGAAAATTACAAGAAGCTACCAGATGTGACACCGAGAGTACATCAAAATGACTAGAGTGTAAGAGAGAGGTTATATAAAGAAGAGTGGCAAGGAGGTAAAATTATTCACAACGGCTGTGTAAGCAACTCAGTGCCATAACCAAATAGTTATGACACAGAGGACGCATGTGAATGCTTTTTTACGTGGTAAAATTATCAATCTCTTGGAATGTAGGCGTACTCAGATGGAAGAATCCGAGGAACTTGGAATTGCTCCAAGTGTCCTCTCTAGGCTTTGGAAACTATTCCAAGATGGCGGAAACGTCAGCAAACGTTATAGTACAGTTCGCTCCTGAGTTACCATGCTGAATGAAGACCTGCATTTGACAGTAACAGCCAAAAAAAGCAGATGGAACACATAATCCTACCTGCAACCATGGGTATGACAGTTTCGAGGCAAACCGTCTACAGACCTTTGAAACGTATTGGTCTATATCAGGGGTGGCGAACCTTTATGGATCAATGTGCCATTTTTTGTAAAGAAATATTTAATGAGGTATAGACGTGCCATAAAATAATTTTGACTCGTAATTATTGAGAAAGTAATATTAAAAAAAAGCCTAAATATTAACAACTTAAAACTGTATTTCCTGCAAAAAAATACATTTTGCACTGTAAGTAAATGTAGTAATGTAATGTGTCTGGTTATACGTGTAATTCAAATTAAAATAATATAAGTGTGACATCTGTTGTTACACATTAGGTGACTAACAACTTATATTAGGATTGTAAGATGCACTGGCGTAGGGAGACATTTGTGGGCCCTGTATCAAAATTCATTAGGGGCTCTTTTTAGGGGCCCCTTAACACCTTACGATTTTTGCTTACGCTTGTTGGGGCCCCTGTAGCATGGGGGCCCGTATCATATTTACGGAAATTTTAGTTTCTTTTAGTAAAATGCATGCTGAATAGGAATCATCTGCCAAAAGGTTTCTAAGCAATTAATTCTTTTTTGCTCTGTTTTTTTTTTTTTTTTTTTTTTTGACAAAAGGATTTGTGATTTATTTCAAAATTCCGTTTTACAGACAATATCCTACATACCATTGTTCCAGAACAAACAAAACACACTCACCTTTTTGCGCATTTATTAATCATGTCATATTTCTCGGTTCACCAAGTTTTGAAATTTTCTGTTACACTTACTATCTTGCATTTTTTGTTTTTCTACTAAACTAGCCATATTAAATAACAGTTAAAAATCATAAATACAACACAAATAAACTTTAAAATACAGTTGTGTCAACGGAATTGACTATGCTAAGCTTAAAAACACTTTGCATCATTAGCAGTTATAGTCCACGACTTAACTAAGGCATGGCAATAACAGACGAGTGTGCACCCCGCGACCGATTACTCGCGTTTGTTCGTAATACTTCATTGTTAACTCTGTTATTTCGAACTAAAATGCAAACTGTTTTGATCCGTGGCGTGCCCAAAATAATCTGTAGCGTGCCATCAATGGCACGCGTGCCACTGTTTCGCCATCCCTGGTCTATACGCTAGCATGCCTGTCAGATTTGTTCCGCTCACGCGAACTCACTGTCTCGAGTGGTTAGCCTGGAGTAGAGAACATGCAGCGTGTGCGTGCGTGGACTTTTGTCACAGTGGTCTTGTGTGATGTTTTTCGACGTCCAAATTTACCTTGTAGTCTGATTCACGTCGGACTTTGATATAGAGAATGTCAGATACTCGTTACTAACAAGACAATATCACTGAACGGCACCGTTACAGTGATGCAAAATGCTTGTTTGGAGGAGAATTATATTGGGTTCTATAGAACAGATTTGCATGTTCAAATAAGAACCACGACCGACAAATTTATCGAGACATCACAATCTGAAGCACGTGTATGTCTGTTAAGGGATGCCATGAACGCAGAATTTGTGTTTATGGAGGACAAAACTCGTCCTCACAGAACAAACATCGTAAAATTGTTTTCAGTAAAAAAAAAAAAAAAACCGAAAGCCTTCAATCTGAGGGTATCACCCGTAAGGAATGGCTAGCATTCTCACCTGACTTGAATCCGGTAGAGCATGTGCGAGATATGCTTGGTCGACGAATTGCAGCCCGTGAACCACCTCCTACATGTGCTTTGGAACTCTGGAGAGTGAAACGAAATCATAATCAATTCTATTCAAATAGAGAGAGACATTGCCACACAACCTCTCCCTTCAAAATCTAGTTTTATTCTGCTTAATAAAAAATAGTGATTACACTGATCAGCAATAAATTACAAGCGATGCGCTGGCTGGCGCCAATGTAGACAAAATAAAAGGAATGTTTTGCTTCACACTCCCCACCTGAACGCTCCAAAGAGTTCACTTATTAATCACATAATTCAATAAATGCAAATATATAATAAATTATACAACAAAGAATTCGAAAATACAATAAAATGCTAAACTAAGTACAAAACACTTTAAAAATACAAAATTCTTTTTCAAAGGGAAATTAATTAACAATTAAAAATTATGATAATAAATGAGTTTAAATGATAGGTTAAATAAATGATAATTAGACTAAATGAAACAGTAAATAAGAAAGGAATAAAAAAATTTAAAGTTCTATAAAAGTTTTTTTTTTCAATTTGTAAGAACACAGTCTATAATTCAAGTGGATAAAGATGTTGAACAGTTCGTTTTAACTGTCCACCACTAGTCTTTAGTTCGTAACAGCGTGTTTTGTTATCACGCCCTGGTAAGGTTCTTTCAATTTTACCTAGCTTCCAAACAGAAGCTTGTTTTTAGTGTTCTCTTCAATCAATACAACATCACCTACCTTTAGTTCAGGATGTGTTTTTCTAGGTTTTTCACTGAATGAGCAGTTCGCAAATCTAATAAGTATTGTTTTTTCCATCTATGACACAGTTGTTTTAGGAGTAACTGTTGGTACTTCTTTCTTTTTAAAAGAGATGATTTTGTAGAAGCATTTTCTAAGAACTCCGCAAACGTAACAGGATATGTTGGTTGATTTTGTCCAAAGTTTAAAAAATGCATAGGGGTGAGAGGTCTTGGTTCATCATTTTCTTCATACACGTAGCTCAGTGGTCTTACATTGAGAACAGCTTCTATTTCAGTAAGTATAGTTGTCATTTCTTCAAAATTTAATAGTGCCTTCCCAAGTATTTTATGCAGACTTTCCTTGATGGATCTCACCAGACGTTCATAAAATCCTCCCCAACATGGGGATCTCTCGATGATATTTTTCCAAATAATTCTTTCTTTGGCGATGAAATTCTGAACTATGCTTTGGGATAAGATTCTGGATAAGTTTTCAATTTCCTTTTTGCTTTTCAGGAATGTTTTGGCATTGTCACTCTCTCTCTCTCTCACTCTCTGTATATTACTTTACAACTTCCTCTTCTTGCGAGGAATCTTCGGAAGGCAAGTAGAAACGAGTTAGTAGTCATATCAGACACCAGTTCCAAGTGAAGTGTTCTGGTAACTCCGCAAGTAAATAAAACGATATAGGATTTTTGCAGCTCTCCGAAGTTATTGACGTTGAGAGGTCCAGCGAAATCCAAACCACAGACTGAAAAGGCTGGTGTTTGGTTGGTACGATCACAAGGTAATGATGACGTGAGCTGATCAATAGGTTTGGCTAAATATTTTCTACAAATAAAGCAATTTCTTATAACCTTTTTAACTAATTGGCGTCCTTTGGGGATCCAGCAATTTGATCTAACTTGTGCTAATGTACTGGCTGTTCCTCCATGCATTACTTTATTATGTTCTCTGCGTACTATCAATGTAGTCAACCAGGAGTTTTTGGGTAATATCAAAGGATGCTTTTCATCAATGGACAAATTAAAAATTCTAGCCTTCCGCCTTATCTTATGAGTCCATTTTCATCTAAATAAGGCATGTAATTATATGAAGGGGATTCCTTTTCTATTTTATTATCTTTTAAAGATTTAAGTTCTTCAGGGAAGAACTTTTCTTGTTCAACTTGTATCCAAAATCTTTCAGCTTCTGATAACTCTTCACTTGTTAGGGGACCATGTAATAAATTGGATTTTTTCAACATCTTAATAAATCGTTTCTGCCACGCGGTAATTCTTAATACTTTTTCTAAGTTGCTATATTTAGAGATGTCAAATAAACTTTTTCGTTCTTCTATAATACATTCAAGCTGAACAATATCGTTAGATTTTCTATATTCTAAATCAGGTGAATTAGGGCTATCTTCGTTCTTAGATTCGGGCCAAAATTCTGGAGGAAGTCTTAGCCATTCTGGACCTTGTAACCAAGAGGTGTTATTTAACAATCTGGAAATTTTCACTCCTCTGGATACAATGTCAGCCGGATTTTGAATTCCAGGACAATGATGCCAATTTGATGGGGAGGTCAATTTCTGAATTTCTTGAATTCGATTTTTGATAAATGGATTAAATCTTTCAGGTTGCCCTCGAACCCAAAAATATGTTATTTTCGAATCTGTCCAAAAGAAGCAAGTGATATTGAGTTTTAGAGCTTTCAAAATATTTCTGCTTAATCTAGCTGACAATAAAGCACCCATTAATTCCATTCTTGGGAGCGTCAAAGTTTTCAAAGGAGCTATTCTGTTCTTAGAAGCAACAAATGATGTTAGAATTTCTTTATTAGATGATGTAACACGAAGATAAGCTACTGTTCCATATGTCTTTGTGCTGGCATCAGAAAAAAGGTGAAAAAAGTTCGAGTGTTTTAAAATTATTCATTAAAGGGTCAAAAAAGTAACAGCGTGGTATTGAGAAGTCAGTTTATTGGGGAACCTCTTCACACCAATCAGCCCAAATGGAAATTATGTCTTCAGGAAGACTTTCATCCCACTCTACGCCCAGAAGCCATATTTTCTGCATCAAGTGCTTTATCCTGAGAGTAAAAGGCCCCATAATTCCAATGGGATCGAAGATTCTGCCTAAGACTTGTAAGATAAATCTCTTTGTATCAATTCTTTTAGAGACAAAGTCTATTAACCCTTTAATATCAAAGTATAGAAAATCTTCTCTACTATTCCAAGCTATACCTAAAACTCTGTAGAGCAAATTATCTTTTTCAAAAGTTTCAAAATGAAAATTTTCATCCGAAATTACTCCTTTATCTTGCCATGCCTTGTGCAAGAATTTTGAACTAGTTTGCCATTTATGTAGAGATATACTGATATCTTCGAAAATTTTAGTCACTTCTAAAGTAATTGTTAAAGCTTGATTTATACAAACGGTTGGCTTCCTATAATATCGTCTCCATAAATATTTTCATTCAAAGAGTTAACTGTATCTGTATACTTTTCCGAATATTTCTTCAAATGATGTTTTATAGTTGCGCTCAATAAAAAAGGACTACTACTAATACCGAATAAAACTCTGGTGAACCGATATACAGAAGGAAGCAGAGACTCATTGAAGGGGTCGTTCGAAAACAAGAATTTTGTTACGTCCCTATCCTCCTCATTTAGCATTATTTGTAAAAATGCTTGCTTCATGTCGGCAGTGAAAGCGACCGCATTTAGTCTAAATCTCAGAAGGATATCAAAAATTTCAGGATAAAGATTTGGTCCTATATGTAGACAACTATTCAGAGAAGGGGAATTTGCATCATGTGACGAAGCATCATAAACGATACGTAGTTGGCTGGAAGGGCGATCTTTTCGAATTACTTCTCTCTCTCTGTGAGGAAGATAAAAAGTAACGTTGTTTGAGTCACTATTAGAGAGTGAATCTGGGACTAACTCTATAATACCCTGTTTCAAATAATTCTGTAATACCTCTCGATATTCAAGGAACAAATGGGGATTTTTCTGAAATCGCTTTCTGAGCCACTTAAATCTCTTCTCAGCACACACAATTTCCCTATTATCTTTTAATTCACGTGCTACTAACTTCCACGGTAAACCTACTTTATACCGTTTAGCTTTTTCATCGTATTTAATATTTGATTCGAAGTTCTTCACTTTTTGATTTTCAGAGAGACATCAGATTCACTTTTAGAATCTATTAAACCAGAAACTTCAAAATCCCAAAATTTCTTTAGTTGATCCGAAATCAAATTTTCTTGAACTATTACACTTAGAGCAAGCGATGATTGATTTTTCGCTATTTCGACCTTGAAAACACCAGCCGAAGATGGTTTCAACCGCAACTAACTTCTTACTCATATGTTTAATTTTTCCAGTAACTACATGGTAATAATAGTCTGCTCCGATTAGTATTGTAATGGGCTCTTGACAATTTGGCGAGTCTGCGAGGACTAAATTTTCTAATTGAACCGCTTGTGGAATATTGTCTAATTCAGGAGGGGGGATATTTGCCGGCGAAATTTGATCAGTAACCAAAGCCTCTATGTCTATTTTCAAATTTGGCGAATCCTTATTTTTAAGAGTTAATTTAACTACATCATAATCTTTTTCAATGGGAGTTTTATTCCCAAAAGTATACACTGACAGCTTTTCTTTTCTAATGGCAGGGAGTCCTAAACAGTTAGACAGTTTTTTTTGTTATAAAGCTTCTCATTGATTCACAATCACATAACAAACGCGAAAATATTTCTTTGGAATTATGTTCTAATTTTATGGTACATGTTTGCAAGAAAATTTTATTTTGTTTATTGTAAGAAATTGTTGAGACGACTGTTTTTTGAGAATCTATTCCCTTCCCTTCTGATTCAGTATATATGCTTATTTTCATTAATTAATTTAGATTTGAAACAAATTGTTTCGTTAAGTCTACCATTGCAAATTCTGCAAGTTTTATTTCGTAAACAATTTTTTATACAGTGTTTTGGTCGCAGACACAAAAAACATTTTCCCTGTTTCTTCAAAATTTCTTTTTTCTTTTCAATGCTAATTTTATTACACTTTTCTGCCACAGATAATCTAGATTACAAAAAAAAAGCAATGTTGTAGATCTCTTTGGTTTACCGGTGTCATAAATTCACATGTAGATGTGCGACCTTGAATTTTGTTCTGTCTATTGCGTGAAATGTTTTGATTATCGCCATACCCGGTTCGTATGTGTTTAGAGTTATGAGTAAGAAGATTTTTCCTCTCCCCCAGGCTGCTTAGCAGATGGGCGGATTCACGACATTCAATTTCTATTTTTAAAAATTGCAACAATTCCATTACATCGAGTGTACTTTCCTCTTTTTTTCTTAATTGTTTTCTGTTAAAATCTGAGACCAGATCTTCTGGTAGAAATTTAAGAAGAATTGGCTGCAGTAAATGACCGTACATTCCAGATGTTACGTTAAGTGATTCTAAACTTCTAATTTGTATTTTACAAATATCGTATAACTTCCTTAATCCAATAACGTTATTTGAATCCTTTACAGGATAAAGATTGAGTAATTTCGACATATGCGCGTTAACTACAATTTCTTCTCTTCCAAATCTTTCCTTTAATAATATCAAAGCATTGTCATAATTATCATCAGATAAAGCGAAACCGTTTACTACATTACCGGCACAACTCCTCCTAGAAAAATAAAGTTATTTCCACTTGTATAAGCTAACTGGTATTCTCCTAACTTGAACACAACACCATCCAAGAAGTGTGACTGCATATAAATTTGAAGTTCGCTGTCAAAAGGACCCATGCTATTAAATTTCAATGTTAAATTAATTTTAAAATGACTGCAATTTTCATTTTTGTTGTTTTTTAATTAATAAAGCTGTTTGATTGCTATTATTTAAATTTTCAATTTAGGCTTAAGAAATGTTGAATAATTTTTAGCAATGCATTGAATATGGGACAATTTTCTGCCAACAGTTATTAAATATATATATATATATATATATATATATATATATATATATATA
>BMAV01022254.1:0-58342 GCA_019973955.1 Trichonephila inaurata madagascariensis | reverse complement strand
GAGCCTCGGTCAAGTGACGAGGACGACACATGAGCTGGCAACCCCCTTTCCTAACTACCACACCCCAACAACGGGGAAAAATTAAGCCTCTACAGAATTAATGTACATACGCCTTCTCTATACGGTGGGAACCCGCTACATTCTGGCTTCGAGTTCGTAACAATAATCACTAGGTTACCGCAGCCACTTTTAAGAATGAAACAAAGCTATAAAAATTTTTTAAAATCAAATTTAAAAGCATACGTAAAACACACAGACGATTTAGAGTTTCAAAACATTTAATTAAACATAGTATTTTGTATCTACTAGGATAAAATGAAGAGTAAAATAAATAAATAACAATAAAACATTTAAAACACTTTATGCTAAGTTTTTGTTAATATATAGCTTTAATAATTATGTTTAGCAGAAAAAAGTATTTGATGACTTAATAAACGAGTTTTAAAGTTTTTTCTTCAAGATACTCTGGAATGAATAATTTAATCAAAAAACTCAGCAAAAAAAAAAAAAAAATGTCAATTTTAAAAATGAACATTTAGAATTGGTTTTTTTCTTATAATATGCAAAGAAATGTTTAAGCCCTCAAATAATATAAATTTGATTATTATGGAGCTTAGAAAGGAAGTGTCATCCCAAAAATTTAAAATAGCATCTTATTTTCTTATGGAATATGCATTTTAAGAAATTAAGTAGAAACATCTGATTTTTTTTTTGACAATAAAATTTAAAATGTTGCTGATATTTCTGAGTAGTAATAATCAAGAGAAAAAAGGAATTCTGATTGGTACACACAGAGTTAAGTATTAAATCTTTTATAAATTGCTCTCATTTTTGCATCCTATCCACAAAATTCAATGGTACTTTAGTACCTAGATATTACTGATGACAACATTGAAAGTGGTATGCTATATATGATAATTTACAATAAAAAAAAGCTTACCACAATAAAACGATTTAAAAAACAAAAACTTTTTTTAAAAAAAAAATTACTTTTAAAAAAATTTCTTATTTTTTTACTACTCATTCTTATTTTAAGTTCTGAAATTAACCGAATGCTATTAATCATATTTTCATTGGCTATGGTCTATAATCAAATCTAAATTTAATGCTATCATTTCTTAAAAATTGGTTAAAATCTCTGAAAAAATCTAAATCATGTTGATTAAAACATTCATTCTTGTTTTACAAAGAGAAAAGTTAACACACAATAAAACAAAGTTAAACATATTCTTTTTACCAACTTTTTCACACTCTAAAATTTCGCAGTTGATATAATGTTGAATCTTTAGTAATAATAAAATATTCTTAATATACTTTCTAAATTTTTGAGATTTACAAGTTTTTAAAAGTTTATTATGAGAAAAAACAATGAATTAAGGAACACATATATAAATTTTGACACCTCATCATTGTTTGAATGCAAATTCTATTTTCATTTTTACATGAATATTTATAAACTATGTCAGTTATAATTTTTGGTATAATTGTAGTTGTATAAGGTTCAAATATTGGATTATAAATTGTACAAAATGGAAATCACTCATTTTCATTGAAAAGAATGTTTACATCTTATAACTTGTTTAGAAAACAAATATACACATAAAATCTTACTGTGCACATAAAAAAATCTTATATACACAGATGTATATAAAAGTGTTTTAATAAAGGATTCAAGAGTTTTAATAAAGTCTTTCTTTTGTTGATACGATAATAATAATAAAAAATCATTTAGGATTATTAGGAATAAAGGAATTTCAAAAAGGCATTAGGTCTTGAGTTTTTTTTTTAATTTGTGTTAATTTGTTTTATAAAAAGTGCTAAACTTTTGATATGTTAATTTAAGATAAATATATTTATATCCCCAATGCACTCCTAATTGAATTGATTTCCTGTTCAGACAAGCAGTGCAAATAAGATATTATTTTACAGTCACCCCTCTCAATAAATCTGCTCTTCTAAGAGTCGTGATGTTTCGGTTGTTAAGAATTCTAAATTTTTTTTTTACGTGGATAATTCTGGATTTATTTTCATCACATTTACTATCTGGAGAAGAAATGAATTTTCTTATACTATTCACTAACTTATGTGATATCAACAATTTTTTGTAAATTACTATTTTTTCGAAAAACTATAAGTGAAAAAAGAAAAAAGTAATGAAAAATGTAAAATATAAAATACCGTACTGCAAGTACATATTCGCTTCCAAATTATATCTTTTAACTATTACATCGAAAAAAAACTCAGTATGAAATAATCTTTTTGTTGAGTATAATTAATCAGCTATGAATAAATATAATGGAGGAAAATTCAGTAAAGTATTTGAATATTTCGAAAAACATGACTGATTATCTCCTTTAGAAATTAAGTTAATGATAGAGTTAAAACAAATAATATATTTAGAATAATAAGATATATGAAATTTCTGGATTAGATAAACAATTACTTTACTTAGTATATCAAAAAATTAAAACTACGTGTAATTTAACATTTATGTCTTGTATTTGTAAAATTAATGTAATTTACATTCATATTTAAATGATAATAATTCTTTGCCTTGAAAAAAAAAACTTAAAAAATGAACGGCATTGAGAAATGCATAAAGCATTTTAAATCTGATTTTGATTCAATTTTTTTTTCAAAGTGAATTCGAGAATTCGTTAAGATTACTGCTGAAACTACCCTGGTAATATTTCCAGAGAACATGAGATTTTTTTTTTTTTAAAAAAAAATTAATATATCAGAAATGCAGTGTATTACTATGCGGAATTTTTTCTGTGGACAGAAGCAAATCGCATATGGTTACTGCAAACCGGTTCCTCCCAAGGATATGCCTTGGCGATCCACCTTTGGCTAGAAAAGAAGGATTTGGCGGTGGAAAATCCCAGCCCCCGTTTTAAAAGATTTCCCCAAATTTCTCATACTCGAACCCAACAGCACGAGGGCTACAGCAAGAATGATTTTAACAGGTTCAAATAAGCCAACGATGAACTTGGCTATTTTCAAAAAAGAGGCCAAAAATATAAAAGTAACTCATTTAGTTTGCAGATTATAGACTTGAGTGCCTCCAGCAAAATCGAGCATTACTCGTCCGGTCTTAAGGGTTCCTTTTATCTGTCAGTATCGATGACCAAGGCTCCAGATTTACAGTGCTATCACTGTTCTGAACTGAACTGAACTGATTTACATTTTCAACTTCACTTTCTGCCACTGTTTATAAACAACTTTTCAAAGTCTTTTTGCTTAAGATGAAGTTCTTTGATATATATTAAATATAAAAAGGGAAGACACATATAGATATTTGCATAAATATATATATATATATATTCATTCATTTCAAAGGGATAATAGCCTTTGTTGCTCCTTCCCACAAAACCAGAAACCTACGTGACTTCATTCTTCAAGATGGATCCACGTTTTTATTGGGAGAATCATATTGATGAAATTGAATCTGAAGATGACCTTGTAGATGATAATGAAGTGGACGACAAATTGACCATACAGGTAAAAAAAAATTTTATGACGGAGACGGCGACAAAGTGTACAAAAAAGATTAAAAAAAATTTAATAATAGAGGATACGCGACAAAAGTAACTAAAAAAGTAATAAAGAAATTAGTAATGAAGGGGACGATAAAAGTGGCATTACAGGTAAGAGAAAAAGTAGTAATGAAGAAGACGACAAAGGTGACTAAAAAGGTGAAAAATCGATAAAGAAGGTTGACAACAAAGGTAAAGAAAAACTTAAATATTCTTCTGAACGAGAGTGAAATATTATACCTCTATTTAAAATGAAGAAAAATAAGTGTTAAGGAAGAAAAACGCGAGAAGATTCCATAAATTATTTTTTCATTTGGTTCAAAGATTTCATATCTATTGATTGAGGTTAAAATCATTTGGATTTAAACAGCCAAACTATGATAAATTGAAACAATTATCCGTGTACACAGCCTTGTCCAAAAACAGAATAAAATTGGTGAACGTGCAAAGATGTATTGAAATTTATCATGAGACCAATAAAAGCTTAAATGTGTGACTTCTGGAAAAAAAAGGTAGCTACCCTTTTGGAAGAAATAAAACAATATCAAGGAAGAATCCACAATTTTTTCGGATTCTTCAAAAGCATTTCAAACAAATAAACTCAAAATTTAAAAAAATTCAGAAAAGTTTTAAGAATTAAGCTCCAAGTTTATGGACAGTCCTTTCAGAAATTTTAAGTACTTTAACAATAATATTTGCAAAAATTATCCTTTCAAAACATCACATCTGTGTTTTCTTGTTTATTACGAGCTCAAAAATATCAATGCTGAAATTTTTTGTTATTATAGGAAAAAAATCTGTTGAGAAATAATTTTATTCTTTATATTATCAGTCCAACAAAAAAAAAAGTCTTTCACTGATTGTATAATAGTTTTGCATTGTCGAGAATTTTATTTAACGCATGTTTCTTGTAGAGTTGATATTTTTTTCATTGTTCATAATATGGTAATGTTTCTTGTGAAGAAATCACTTGTCAATAAAATTTTTTACTTTTTTCTTCTAATTATTTAACAAACTAATTTAAACCTTTCAAATTTGAATTTCTCCTCCAGGATGAAGTTTTTGTATTGTTACATCTGCTAAAAATGATTTGAGTTAAAAATAGCATGAAATTTAAAAAATCTTTCTCTGATTAGAGCTCAGATAATGTTAAAATCAGCAAAAAATTGGGTGCTAGTTTGATATCACTGGGCACACACCAAGTTGTTGTTTATGTTCGCCAAGATGGGCGATAACATTACAATATGGTTACCTTGATATTTTTATCGTTTGGTGATGGGGGGGGGATAATGTATATTAGAAATAACTTTTATTGGTTTTTTCCCATGGTAACCCTATTAATTTAAAATGACTTTAATTTGATTTCTTTAAAAATTTAACCATTTTCA
This sequence comes from Trichonephila inaurata madagascariensis, assembly GCA_019973955.1. Taxonomy (NCBI): domain Eukaryota; kingdom Metazoa; phylum Arthropoda; class Arachnida; order Araneae; family Nephilidae; genus Trichonephila; species Trichonephila inaurata. The sequence goes on along the minus strand of BMAV01022254.1, from coordinate 53,418 downwards.
GTGTAATTGTTCTATTATTTCCGTCTTCTGTTTTATTTTGTGCTATTTTTGAATATGGATATTTCTAATATGGGTTAGTACTAGATATTTTTTTAAAAAGAATGAGTGTTGTACTTTTAATTATTGCAATAAATCATTTATTTTACATTTTAAAAATGCTTTTTTTGAACGTTCCTTGTTTGATAAAATTCGTTGAAGGAACTTGCGGTTTTTAGAATATTACAAGTTTTCAGTACTTTGTAATTGATATTCATTATTAATTTTAATATATATTACGTTATTATTTTATTAATAATGTAATATAAAAATGCAATTATTACTATATGTAATAATATAATATTCATTATTTATAATTGTTTTTATATTTATTTGTAAATATTACATATTATATTATTTATTTATAATTATTCTTCTCTGTTATTTATTTATAATTATTATGTAATAAAAGTGCATTATTTTTATTTTATTACAATACGATGATTCTTCTTTTTTTATAATTACTATTAAATTATATTATATGATTATTATACGTAGTAATTATTATTAAATCATACTGTGTATGAATATTATATATAATTACTATTAAATTATATTATAAGATTATTTTTATGTACTGCATAATATTATTAGTGCATTATGAGTATTGATGGAACACATGGGCTAAACAGCTATGATTTTAATTTATACTCAGTTCTGGAAGTTGATGAACATAAAAATGGAATACCTGTGGCACTTTGTTTTTCCAACGCAAGTTCTGAAAAAGTATTCAGAATTTATTTTAGTACCATTAAAAATTCTGTGGGTAAAATTGAAACTACAACATTTATGACTGATGATGCTCCAGCATTTTATAATGTGATTGGTACAGTTAAAAATGTGTTATTGTATGATTGCCATGTCACAAGAAACTGGCACCAAAATTTAAACAAAATTAAAAGTCCTGAAAAGAAAAAAATTGTTAATAAAGAAAAAGAAAGTAAAATTCATAGGAACCTGGATAGTATATTAAATATTTCCTATAACAAAAATGAACACAATAATAAAAGAATTAAAATGATGGAATCCTCTACTATAAATATAAAAAAGAAGATTTTGAAAAACAACCTGGATATTTCTCTACACGAAGAAAAAGATGCACTGCCGGTACACTTAAAAATCCAACTACTGAAGAAGTAAACAATATTAAAGAAGGATTACAGTTAAATTCACAAGAAATTACAAACATCAATATAGATTTGACAATATTTATTGTAATCAAAATAAATAATTCCTAACTGGAGGTTCCTGCTCTCAGTTTAGTTAATAAATAAGATTAATTTATTTTCATTTTTGTGATTCTTTATTCTTTCAAGTCTTACACATTTAATTACTGGCATAAATATGCAATTAATATATATATATATATATCCTGGTAATTATATTTTATCTCAATATATTGTAATGTGCGTGTTGAAAAGAAAATATAGCTTAAATGTTATTTTAATATAATATTATTACATATACATATATATGTATTATGTTATATTGAGAAAGATATTCTTAAAGGATACTTTAAAAAAATTACTTGATAAGTGTACATATTGCTTAATTCTTTTGAAAAAAGAATAGAATTTAATCTAGGTGAATTAATTTACATGTTATACATAAATTACGGTTACATTTCTAATATTTTATGCTTTAATTTTTCTTCTTGCAAAGCAAAAGTGTCCATGTTTTAGTGAAATATACATAATTCAATATATTTGGCTTTTTCAGTCATATTTATTTTATAATACAATAAATTATTTTCATTAACTAAATTAATTGCAGATTAAACTGAGGTTTGATAAATAATCACGAGATTTATTCACAAAAATAAATAATATTTTGGACAACAGATGGCGCTAGCATTGCATTTAACAAAATTATCTGGGTGCATTAGCGCTGTTTCGATCCACTCATAAGAGTTCTGTGGAATTTTCTGATTTGTATAAAATATCTTTTTCATAGAATGGCTCAAATCACAAGAATTACTACAGTATTTGATTTACTAGAACAGTTAAAATTCTTATTTTCACAAACTATTCAAAACAATTTATATAGTTTTAAAATCATCAAAATTGTTCTTTTTCTTCGGCTTAATATATATAGATTGTCTTTTCTTTAAAAATATATAAATTATTACACCTATTTGGGGGGGAAGGCAGGGGATATCTAGATGTATTTTTCTTATCTGAAAGATGGAATCGTGTATAATTTTGATGAACATTAATCATAGTTTTCAAAGATTCTTTAATTTATCATTTTTTACAATTTTACGTTATTTTCTGGTATCATTTCTGCTTATTGCAATAGCAAAGAAAAAAAAAATTATTTTTGAACAACCATTTAAATGATTTGTTTTACTTTAAGATAAATCTGATCCTGTCAAATTAAACTGATTTTCAATTCCTACTATTAGCTCACATTCTCTGTACATTTACATATTTATTTATTTTGTTGGAATTTTCAGCCCTTATTAAAATAAATTCTATTCATCCAATCAAGTTCAAATAATTTTTTTTAAACTTGTAGTGGATGACACTTGATGTAAATACAGTTTTTCAAATATTAATTCATTAATTAAATTTTATTTTATAAATTTAAATTTATTATGCGTTGTTTCCCTTGTAGTTACAATTAGCTGCAACAGATGGCGCCAGTACGTTTTACTTACACAGTAGGAATTGAAGTTAAAAAAAAATTTTTTTATTTTTATTTTTTTTTTTTTTTTTTTTTTTTTTTTTTTTTTTTTCGTTTCAATTAGTGCGAAGAAGGCGGGTTTTTTAACCTTGAACTAGCTTACTTTATCTTTGTTTATGAAATGATAAATAAATAAAAAAAAGTCTTTCTGTGGATCTTTGGTGAAAATATCAGAAATAAAATTAATCTATTCAAATGAAGTTGCGGGAGAGAATGTCCTCCCTTTCAGAGGTATACACAGACTACTTTCGTGGTTTGGGTTGCATTACAAAAAATGTAGACGAAAGCACTGAAACGTAATCTTTATGCTAAAAATTAAAAATCTGTTGGTCTATGGGGAAGGTTTGAACCCCCGAATCCCACCCTTGTGTACACCACTGCTTCCCTTAAATTTTCAAAAAAAGATACGTCGTAATGGGAAAAAGATGGAGAGTATTTTTTGTACATAGTAATATAATGACGTAAATATAACTATTATCAATTTTTCATCTAATTTAATTGCTGCTACTTAAGAGAGAAACCTTATTGAATTAAAATTAATGTTTTATGACAGTATTCTGAAAAAACTGAAATTATATTAATTTCTTAAGCTTTAGTTTATCAATTTATATAAACAACTGTAAGTATTAAGTCATTTTATTTTTTAATATGGTATATTATATTTATCTGGACTTCAAATTTGTCATCAAAACTAATAATGATTATTACAAGCATTTATTTTCTGTTCAGTACGAACAGAGAAAGAGGAATTTAAAAAAGGAGGATTACAAAAGGAGAATTTTAAGATTAATTATTTGTTTATTTCGCAGTACCGTTGACTCTCTCTCTCTCTCCAAGTAACTATATTTTCTTGTTTAATTATTATTAGTGTTAATCGAATTATATATATATAATACTCTCACGTATTAAGGAAAAATGTATTATCGATTGTGAATGAAGATTTTCCAAATCTCTTAGCAATAGAAATCTTCAAGACTTTTTTTATAAGGGGGGGGGGACTGCCTTAATAAGATCAACTTAGTTTCGTTTTAAATAAATATATTTTGTAATAATATACATATTTTGTAGTTCTTAATTATGTTTAGATAACTGAATGACACTTAAAGTACTCACAAATCAAACTTCGAGAAGACTCATACATTTTTCCACAATTCTACACGATGTTCTTTTGATGGTAACGAGTCTCGCGCGAAAGCACGATCCACCAACTACCGAATCTCAGCTATATCAAACAGGTTACCATATCCCCCAATCGGAAGAAAACCGAACAGTGTTTTAATTTGTGCAGGAAAAATAGTCACTCACAACATTATTGCAATGTTCTTGCTTAGATCCAATCAATTGTCCCTCGGAGAATGAGATAACAGCTCAAGTGTCATCCTTGTCATTTGTCCAAGGTTCAGAATTACAAAGTTCGCCACCAGTAATCCTAGCGTTACCTTAGGTAAGAATCAGCTTTAATAAAAGTCAAATAAAACCAAATCAATTGCCACTGTCTTTCGTTATTGTAAAAATATCCTTTGGTTTCCAAAGTGTTAAGAATATCAGTTGCCCCGAATCTTTTTCAGCATGCTAAAAATATCAGTTATCACTGAGATTTTCAATGATTCATGTAAGAAAAGAAATAAGTTTACTTATAAGAAAACTGTTTTAAAATTTTACTGAAATTTATAAAGTTATACTTGTTATAAAATAGAACTAGTTCGTGTAACCCAACTTGAATTGGCAGTCAAGTATTATTTACTAATGAAATGTCTCTCATTCCATATGAGAAATAAACAATCAATACTATTTAAAAAGCACAGAGATTTTATGAAGAAAAGTAAATGCAGGCTGGACCTTGGAAAATGCGACATGTTCGATTAATCCTAAGTCCTCTTGGCAATCCTAAGCCCACGGATCATTTCAAAACTTAAGATCTCCCATCAGTGCCGATTTAAGCTCATTTCGGCCCTGGTTGCAAGAGATCTACAGGCCTTCTTGGCATTGGCGGATCGAAATTTATAACCAGAAAATCTAGTTTTCAACTTATCCGGACTAAGCGCCCAATGGATAAACCGGCACTGTCTTCCGCAGAGTTTGAATCATCTTTTTCTTAATCTGCTTTCGCTAAGAATGCTGTAGAAAAATTGGAGAAATTTATCAATATGAATTGGTATGATTCAAAAACACACAATTTAAGGACTTAAAATGAATTTTGAAAATTGAATAATGTATTTTTATAGATTTTATGATACTTTTGAATTAGAGACAGGGGCGTAACTACCGCCGTATCAGTTGTATCAATGATACAGGGCCCCCAAGCTTCAGGGGCCCCAAAATGTGCAAGAATAAACCGTTAATTGTTGAGAGCCCACTAAAACGGGCCTCCAAGGAATTTTGATATGGGGCCCACTCAGGACTAGCTACGCCATTGATTAGAGACATGTGTTTTTTGATAACTATTAATAAAGACTTATTCTCTTATCTCTAGAATGGATTGATTGCTTATTAACATCGCACTTTAAGGCTACAACAGGTTTCATCAGCGACCCCAACTTTGTAATTTTCTATTTTCTAGGAACATCTAACACAAATTTTTTGAGGAATATTTGAAAAACATGGACATATTTTCAAAGTGGTTTCAGCTCCCCTGCTACTTATCACAGAGAAATGACTCGATTACAACAAGCACGTAAAATATTTATTCCAAAAGTTATTTTAAAGACAGTGGTCTCACGTTAATAATTCTTCAAGCATATTAGCCGATAATTTGAGGCTTACATATGCTTAAGACTGGTTTCACTCGAGGCTGTTTTGTGCCTGTCAACTCGCCACCAAACAACGCGAACACAAAGTTGATTGAAAAGAGAGTGCCTTAGGAGAAAAGGGCGAGTCAATGTTTATAAACGTAACACTATAAAGCAACGCGAGGGCTTTTGGGGATGGACCTCGTAAATTTGGAGTTCAATCAATCAATGAGGATGATACCTGAGTTGGCAACTCCTCTCCAAATTGTCACACCACGCCAGTGGGAGGTCTTTGATCCTCCATGGACTTAACGTACTTCAGCCCTCTAAACGATGAGTCTTCAGTGGTACTAGGACTGACAAATTGGCCAGGAGATCGTAGCCATAACCTCCAGGCTACTGCGACCACGTAGGGGAAAACGGAGTGTTGGGCTAATCGGTACAATGTGTGATTGAGTCTGAAGAAGCAATAAAAAGTTTTCTCCATTTTCAATACACAAGTAGCTGCGTCTGAAGAGCGTAGCTTTAACAATATCTTTTTCGAGTGCTTGAGGGAGTGTTAGTTAACCACGTATGAAGGGATCCAGGCAATTTCTATTCAAAACTTGCTCCCGACTGTCTCCTTCTTCTATTCAGTGCAACACAAATCAACTCATAAGAATATTGGTAGCTGTAGAGAGCATTGTAGTAATTGATCTTGTTTTGCACGAAGCATGATTACGAGTAAGATGAATAAGGTACCAAATCAAGCCTTATTGTAGTATTCTGACAGAGGTCCTAAATAATGGGGTCCATCTCCAAGAGTCTATTATATACTTTTTGTACAGGGGTGGGCAATTATTTTGACTCGAGAGCTATATTATGGAAGTGGAGGGTGCCGGAGAGCCTCCCCTTTTTAAAATGATTGAATTCATTAGTTACTTTGTATCTCAGAAAAGGTATAAATTGTACCATAAAAATCAATAAATATAGGTTAAATAAAATAGTGGCAGTTTATTCAATTTATTTATTGTACTAATTTGATATTATCTATATAACTGCAAGCACATTTAATTTTAGAATCAATTTAATGAGATAAATGTACCCTATCACACTTTTAAACATTTTAAAAAAAAAAATCAGGAGAGAGATTGCTTATTGAAATAATCCTCGCAGCCTGCAATTTAATGTCAGTCCACTTGCATCTTTATTTACTCTTGTTGATCTTCATACAAGAAAAACTTTGCATACGAAACTAGAAAACAAATATATGTCGATCCAAAAATATAGAGAACATTTTCTCCATATTTGATTCGGACTGTCATGGCGGGCCGCTCAAAAACTTTTTGAAAGCTGATATATGCCTATCCAGGCTCAAGTAGAATCATTATTTTTCAATTTTTTCTTCTTATTCTCCGATGTACTTGAAACTACAATTTAAAATCCAAAGCTCTCATGTGATAGTTAATTATTTTGTGCGAAACTATTTATTAACACGAGCAAAAAAAAAGTATAATTTGTAATCAAAAGACAATAACTGAGGATTAATATTTTAACTATAAGAATTAAAAGAAAAAAAATTCAAAAGATAATAATCAACCTGGTGTTTTGTTCATGTATTTGCAAGTGAAAAATATCAGCCTACCAACTTGTTTATGTTACATATGAACATGTTTGTTTGTGATGGTAATGTTGATCTCGTATAATCAAAGGGAATTTAATTTTAAAATACGCGCAGTCTAATATGATTAGCACTTTTTTTGGGAAATAATTTTATTATAAGTCTTTTTATAAAAAACATTTCGGCGCACATCCACTATCTTCTCGTGGTTCATAGGGTATCACGGCATATCAGCCGAAAACCGTTGTTTCTAAACAATACTATTTCAAAAAAAAAATTTGAAAACCTCAATGATTAGGCAAAAGTTATCTTAATCTGAATTACATGATGGAAATTTGATTCACGTTTGATAATACAGTAATATCACTCGAGAGGATATTCTTTATTTAGAATCAAATCATCCATAAGGTAAGCAAGTCGAGTGAAATGATCGCATAGAGATTAGAGGCCCTTAAATTTTTTATTTGTTAATTTCCTATTTAAATTGATTCAAAATTGTTGGATGGAGATCACTAGGGATTATCGTAAATCTGCCTCTATTAGTAATTTAAACCAGAGGTTTAATTGTAGTCCATAGCATTTTTCTTGGGGGTCCGAGGAGTAACGTTTCCTCTTTTACGAACTGAAAGGCCTTGTGGAAAAATTGAAAGATGTGCCATACTAGACTGGATCACTTAATTGCCCTTATTGAAAAAAACCCGCAATTTCGATCAAGATTATTGTCAGGGAGAGGTGTCCAAAATCTTGGGGGTCCGTGGCGATCGAAAGCTTAAGAACCGCTGATTTAAACTATTTATGATTTTTCTTTCAAAAGGCATGACAACAATAAAATATCAAACATTAGATTTTACTTGACCATGCTGTATCCGTAATCTTTTTCAACATGCATCTTAATTTTTTTCTAAATTTCTGCTGGATTTTCTGAAATATTTTTGATCATATCTATCTTAGTGGAATTATTTTTCGTTCTTCATTCAAAAATGATCAATCGAGAGGAAAAAGGGCTAAAAATTTATCCTTTCTTAACAACAATATTATATTCTAAAAAGTAAGCAAAAAAAAGTACAGATTTGTTTCCAAATGACTTTATATTTTGACCCATTTTGGATTCAGCGACCCTGTAACTTTATATGACTATGATGACTGGACAACAAAATACAAATAACTGTCATATATAAAGAAAAAAATTCAGACGAAACAAGATTTATTACCGGTGTTATAGCAGCCACACCTTTAAAGATTTTCCTTTTTTCTTGAAGCATTTCTCAACATTGTGCACCGGTTAGTCACTGATTCTTTACATTTCTTTAAGATATTTTACCACGGAAATGTACTCTTCCGATACTGATTTATATATCATTGTTTTCAAAAGACTGAAAGCGATGAATGTCACTTGAGTTTCAAATTTACTGCTCTCGAAAAAAAATTGAGTCTTTATGCTGATTGTTCCTTGATACAAGCGGGTGAATGACCGGAACATAATATTTAGTAACTGTTGAAAGATTAGGAACATAGGAGAATAATTTATTTCTGTATGTGTTGATTTATTAAATGTTCGATAAAATAAGTTCTTTCCATGGTTACATGTTAATATTTGGAGTTGTTATAATTAAAATATCAATAGTTGATAACTCATTTATATATTTTAATATAAAAATAAGTAGATCAACTATTCGTACCTTTGATTATAGAATTAATGTTTCACATTAAATTTTTACTAAATTGCTTTTTGCTAGTGCCTTTCATATCTCTTTAATGACTACTTACATAATAATAGTTATATATATATATATATACATATATGCGTGCACACTCACATTGATGCATGCATACATACATATAGTACGTTATCTTTAAAAATGCGTATATATAAGTGTGTTTATACGATATTTTGTATATGTTATTTTATAAAACCCCAAGGAATCAATTAGACTTCTTTGAATTTGAGATCTAGGTTTCATCTTAAAGAATGACGATTTTACATTCATTGAAAAAACCAATATATTATTCTAATGTTGTTGTGTGTTTTTATTCTGGGATACATATGAAATACAAGTGGAAGAACAGAAACATACAATACAAACAGAAGAATATAGACATTTATTACAAATGAGGATCCCAGCATATAACAGAAAGGGTGCGCTGCTTTCCATCCAAGACGGGAATCCATTACAGGCGAAAGTCCAACTTCTTTTCCCATGCACCATGCCTTACTCGGGATTCGAACCCACTCGATTGCAAGCCGAGGTTCATATCCACCATACTGGTTGGGAGGCATCTTATTCTAATTTTTGCCAAAAGTGTTTCTTTTGATAAGAATTTCTTTTGATGTTGTAAAACATATTTCGAATAAAATAATGTTTGACTAAATTTGAAAATGTACCTGTACAAACTAAATAATTTCGGATGCAAAGAAATGAAAATTAAATGTAATGGGCTACAAATATTAATTATTTTTGCCGATAGGTTTTCATGCATGTAATTTAAGATCTAATATTGTTTCAGATTTTTAATTCTTACACTCGCTTTATATATTTTAATTAATTGATCAACTAAATGGAACACTTTTACCGCTGTTCTCGACACTTTTTCCAAGTACTTTAAATCTGCAGTACTTGTCTAGAATAAAAAAAAGTCGTCGACTAAGAGGACTATATTTTACAAAGTTGAAACAATAAAAAAACGTTCCACTTAGTTTACGTTAAAATATTTATTTCATAATTACAAGCTCACCATAATACGCGTTGTGTACGGATTCTTTTTTCCACAATTCCTACTACTCACCTCTCTCTATATTTATATATTTATTTTGTTCAAATTTTCAATCACGCGCGCGTTAATAAAATACTTTCTATTCATCCAATCAAGTGCAAATAACTTTTTTAAAATTTGTACTGGATGACACTTGATATTAATATAGTTTTTTCAAATATTAATTCATTAATTAAATTTAATTAAATTAATTACCAGTTTTCAACGCCAACTTGATTCGTCTCAGTTGTTGTAACAATGTAACTGTTAAAACAATGACAAAAGTTGGCGTCGAAAACCTGTTTTTCAGCCAAACTAGCCAAACCGTGTGTGCATTGTTACAACAATGCAGGCAAATCATGCTTTTTTTTCAATTCCTACAATTAGTTCACTCTCTCCCTATATATATAGTTCAAATTTTCAATCGTTAATAAAATACTTTTTTTTCATCCATTCAAAGTAGGAATTGACTTAAAAAAAAATTTTTTTTTTTAGTACCTGTATCGAATATACCGAGCTATCTCTTGTTAATTACTCTGACTTAGAAGTAATATGGCTTAGAAATTTTAAAATATAGTATGAAATTAAATTATAATGGTGGCAATTTAAAATTTTTCACTCATGGTTTTTTGTAACTAAGAGATTTAAAACGGGTGAAACACAAAAAATTTTTAAATTTTCCTTTAAATTTTTAATTAAATTCGAATTATGACAAAACATCTATTTCATCGCAGGATAAAAAAAAGAATATTAAAAAAAATTGGTTTTCGGGTTTTTTTTTGAACTTTAGTTATTAATTTTATAAAACATACTAGGATATCACCCGCTCTGCTGGCTATTTTATGATGTTGTATATATATATCATGTATTGGAGTTTTTAATTGAAGAAATCAATGCAGCCCTTTTATCTATATTTTATTTCAATATTCAGCAAAAGTCTACCCCAAACCTGACAAAACGAGACTTTTCAGTTTTGCGCAGCGGTGGTCGTTATACACGTGTTTTTTTAAGTCCGGCAAAAGGAAGTCAAAGTTCTTATGGGGGGTGGTTTAAATGCCTTGAAGGAAAATTTACCCCAAAACAACTTAAATTAATTTTTTAAAAAAAAATTTTTTTTTAAATTTTTTTTAAATAGTAATTTGGGAAAATATACTTATATATAACTCTCCCCTTTTTTTGAAAGGACAAAACTTCAAATAAAAATTTCAATAATCTCTAATATTGAAGAAATGTTTTTTTGTGTCAACAACAAAACAAATTTCTCAAACTATTTTTCTCTCTTTTTCGATGAATTCTCTCCTAAATAAACATCTAAAATTTCCGGATTAAAATAGCAAAAGGGGAAAAAAAACCCCCTAATCACGTCAGAGTGATTTCCCAAAAAAAGAACCATTTTTTTGGGTTTCAATTCAAAAAAAGCTCAAAACCAAATTTCATTGTTATGCCCCGTTTCAAAAAGGGGAATTTTTGTCGTCACCCCAGTAACATCCCCCCCCAGGAGTCGATTTCCGTAAAATCCATTCTTAGTGGATCGCTATTCAACAAAAGAAACATGCTTTATACAAATATCATGTATGTGGGTCTAACAATTTGAAAACAGGAATTTTTTTCTGTAACTACCCTTGACCCCTCGCAACCCTCTTTGGGGATCGGTTTTTGCAAAACTCTTTATTAGAAGAACTCTATTCCATAAAAGGAAGCAGCTTACCAAATTTCATCTAATAGTTTTAAAAATAGAAGTAATGATCTCTAACGCCCCTTAAACCCCCATAACGCCACTTGGGGGTCGATTTTCAAAACCCTTTTTGTAGCAGATCTCTACTCTATAAAAGGAATCTGCTTACCAAATTTCAAGATTGTACGCCCAGTAATTTAAAAATGAGAATAATTATCTATAAAGTCCCTTGGGGTTCAATTTTCGCAAAATCCGTTCATAGCTACTCTATTCATAAGATCTCTACTCTATGAAAGGAATTTCCCTACCAAATTTCAAGTCTGTAGGTTTAATAGTTCCGGAGATATCGTGGTGAGGGAGTCGATTTTCTCTCCTTTATATATATAGATGAAGTGTGTTATGTATACATGCTGAAATAATGCTATGTATTGCTAGATAATACACACAATTAAAGTTTTTCTAATAAAATGGTATTCATTAATTTCCTATTTATACAATTGTTGTATATATTTTATTAATAAATTGCAATGTACAGCATTTGTTTTTGATGCTTTGGAAAAACAGTGATTATTGAAAAAGCATAACATTTAAATTCTAAAAAAATATTAAAAATTGTGTGCCTATCTTCAAAAATATAAATTCTTTTAAAAAATATAATAATCTTATTCTTCTTTTTAAAAATTTTCATTTGATAATCTTTATTTGTACTTATGTACGATGTGTTAATCACATAGAAAAAAATACTATAACTATTTTACCGAGAGAATTCTGTTTTAGATTATAAAAAAATTCATATATATATATATATATATATATATATATATATATATATATATATATATATATATATATAAGTTCAGTTACTTCATTCGTTTCTGTTATATTTTATTTAATTTTTAAATAGAATCCTGATATTCATGATTTTATGCAGAGCAAATTTTGTTGTACCGTTTTTGTCTTTCACTCATTGAATCTCAGAATCTTGAACAGAAAATTATTAAATCCTTTTATATCAACACAAGTTTAAGAATTTTTTCTATATTACTACCACGTAGCTTTCACTTAAATGAAATTTCGAATAGAAAAAAAATCTCTATCTCTCTCTTCCTAAAATAAATTAAAGGCCCGTGTTTCTTTTCAAAAGTTTTTCAGAATTTTTCATCGTTTTGAACGTTAGAACATGTTACGTGAAAAAAAAAATGATGTAACACTACCTGTCATTCATCCACTCTCGCTATCCGACAGCCGTTATACATCCACATTCTTATTTTTCTGCTGCAGAATTTGACTCTTATTTTATGTGAAATGGAGCATGCCCCAAAATGGTTTATTTTGATAACATTTGTGTACAGAACATTTCAACCGAAAGAATCTGAATAGGATTTTTCATTATATAAAATGATTTTTTTATTTGCTTATGAAGAGGAGAAAAAAAAATACTAAAATTTTTCCAAAAATATGATAGTTTTAAAAGATCCTTTTATAAAACTTAATTTATGGCACATATTTTGTTTTTAAAAGACATTTCGATCTTATACTAATGAAATACATTTCCAATAGATGTTTTTCAGTCAGTTGTATCATATGTTTTAGCCCTTTTTTTTGCTGAACTGGAATTGAAAATTTCGTGTAAATAACTGCTCAGCATCATTTTAAGTGAAAATAAATTTCTTATGTGATCAAAGGAACCTTTATTATATAATAGTAGCTACAAATGACAGACATCAGTCCACATTAGGCTTTCGTATAGCAGTGGAACCACGTTGATTCAGAATAAATGAGTCGCCCATCCGGTATAGTGGTTAGTAACACTGACTGAGGGGGCCGTAGATCCTGGATTCGAATCCCAGTGAAGGCATGGATGTTTTTAAATGTATAATGCCTTCGCGGCATGGGGGTACTCAAAATAGCCGTCGAGCCGCAAGTCCTCTCGTGAGGTTGGTGGAAGATGTAGAGAGGTGGGAGGCCCCTGACCACCCCTAGGGTATTCTCCTTCAAAATTGGAGAGGGGGCAAGGAACTGAGCAAAATCGTACTGTCACCTGCATGCTGCTCGAAGCTAAGGCTAACGATAGGCGTAAAAATCTAGCCCATAACCTCGATGAATTTCGTGGACCTTGATCTGATGTTACGGTCGATAGGCTAAGCAACAACAACAGCAACAGAATAAATGATATTCATGCGAAGTTTGATTTACTGGTTTATTAAAAATGTTGTCGATATAATACAGGACCTATTTCTTAAGAAATCACCTGAAGATAATTATGCAAAGAGTGGGAACAAATTTTTGGTAAAATTTTTGAAGTATATCTCTCTCAGTGTTTCTTATGCACATAACACGTAGCGAAACTAGCTCAAAACTAGCATTAAAAGTTAAATGCATAGCCATTGCGACTTAAGGGAAACTATGTCTCAAGTGAAAATCTACTAGTTTAAATTATGCTAACTGGGGTCTTTAAAAGAGCATTCATGAAATATTATTTCTGATTTTTGACATATTCTTTACAAGCTCAGCCTCGGTATTACTTTACTACATTTTATTTCCTTAATTATTAGAGCTGCTAATTACTATACACAAAATTGAGCATTTGCTATGCATTTTGAATTAGAATTATGGGGAGAAAAAGTAATATTTTTTAAAAAGTTTAAAATATTTGTTTTGTGTAATTTTTTAACTGTATAAACTTGCATAGTATAATATCTCTGTCATAGAAATCAATGATTTTTAATAAAATTACTAAAAATTAACTATTTATTGTGTAGATTGGCCAATCTACACAATAAAATCTACCCAATTACACCAATATTTTAAAACGAGAATTTCTTACTTTATTATCTAAATTAGTTATAAATAAGTACTACTTAATGTGTGCTTATCGGAAAAAATATGATAAATTTAACTTAAGTTTTTGTTAAACGGCAGCTATTTAAAATTCAAGAAAGGTCGTCGACATGAAGTGAATAAGACATTATATATTATTTCCAGCTGTAAAAAAAATACTTTTTCCATCGAAACGCACGTGTTTTCCACTAAGAAATTCGTGGAAGTTGTGAGCAAACAATGAGCAACTAATAACGATGGAATAAAACGTTCATATATACGACAAGTGACAAAGGCTACTAGGAATGAAAATTCAGTTGCGAAATTTTTATTTCCAGATAGAGGATTTTTTTGTCTACTTGTATGAGTGAGAGTTGAAATGTCTATTTCAATCGTGAAATAAATTCTAATAAAATTAAAATTTCAAAAAATGTATATAACGGTCGTATATATATTTATTAATAGCTTGAAACAGTATCACAACCACATCAATATATGTTTAATTTAGGGTCTGAATTTAAGGAAATTGAATCTCGAGCATGCAACTCTTTCGCCATTAATTTTTTTCGTTAGGAAAATACAATCACAGATCTTATAATTTTTGCACATACATTTAGAAAATAACTCTATTTGGAAAACGTAGCTTTTTCATAAGTTAAATGAAGATCGTTTATTAAAATTTATTTTGTTGCATAATCTCTACTAAAAAAAGGAAGAAGCTTTTCTGCTCTTGAAAAATATTTCTAGTTTATTTTTATTAAAGCCATTCAAATGGCTAAAAATCAAAGCTGATTTTAATAGGGATAATTTTACATTTGTCGGAGAATAATTATTTTTACATAAATAGGTTTTGGGTCTTATATCTATAAAATACATCATTATCCTGTTACATATTCCGCATTGAGTTGTAATTTTGATTGAATGTGTGTGTGTGCTGTGAGACCCTAAGTTTTCCTCATATTTGCTTTTATTTTAAGAATTCTGTCAATAATTCATTTTTATTGTTCCACGTCCTAGTTTTGAAATTGATCCTTTGGAATAGTTTGCTTGAATAAATAAAACATTTAAGATAAATCGGTTTAAAAAGAGGTTTTTTTACTTTAATTAAAAAAAAAAAGTTTAACTGTCAAATTTACTAATGGTGAGAAAATTTTCTCTTCAAAGATTTCTACCATAAAATGGCTAAACAGGTATGTAAAACAGATACGCTCCAATTAGCATCACTGTTTGCGAGTACATCACGATTTAAATGCATCACTGACGAAGATTATGGTACCTAAAAGAGAATCTCAAAATAAATGAAAGAGAATAAGTTAAAATTAAAAAAAATATGGTTTTTGTCTATTGAAGATTTTTATTACCGTTCGTCAACTGAGACATATTCAATACAAAAGTATCTCAAAAATGCAATTGGGGAGGGGAGAAATGAAATAACATACAAATGATGAATGATGTACGTAAACTAAAAATGTCTAGGCTGTCCCCAGATGGTCTTATACGGAAGTGTTTTTCAGCTCAGAAGGGAAAAAATTGCTATTTAGGGAAATCTAAGTGTAATGAAAGGATACACAAAAGTAAAGGTAAAATGGATATCTGAATATAATTTTAAAAAACCACTTATTTCGATTATTTTACACCATTAATTTTAACGATGTCTCAAAATTTTTTTATATGTACGTTCATCTTAAAAAATTATGACAGCATGATTTTCATGTTTTATTCATCCTAAATATGTATGCTTACGGTTTAAACTTGTACGATGTAATATACAGTCGAACCTCTATATTGCGAATTTTTCTATAGAACGAACTTTTTCCTGGAACCTTGAACATTTCACGATTTTCTTCGTAAAATAACCTCTCTATAGCGAAGTGCATTTTCTATATAACGAACTTTTTCTTTTGTAGTTCAATTTTTGTTCTCCCTTTTTTTAAAGTATTTCTGAAAAAATTTCAAGTCATTCTCTCTTTAACACATTTTATGGTGGTATCTTGAACTGGTTTTATTAGATCCTAACTCGCCGAGAGCAATAGAGTTCTGGACGTTTCATCCAAAAAGTGCAACCTGTAACCCTCATTGCCCAGTTCGCTAGAAACATCTTCGATACCCTCTTTCACCATCAGTGGAGTTGTCCCGGGCCCCCGTGTTCAAATTATAAAATAATGCATGTTTGATATTACTTGCATGCTTTAAACTATAAAATGTCCTTAAAATTCATTAATTTTAGTATAATATTATCTTCTTAATATTGAAGATACAGTGATTCTTCGACATTCTTTTTTCTTGTTTTCCTTGCGGTTTTTCTTTCTTTCTTTTTTGATGGGTATGATATATAAAATAAATATATATTAACTCTAAAAAAGGTATTTAATTATTTTTTAATGTATAGTGTTTATGAATTTAAAATTTGTTTTATGTGGTTTATAAAGTATATTAAAAGATGAAACTCTATACAACGAATTTTCCGTATAACGAACTTTTTTCCGGGATTTAGCGACTTCGTTATATAGAGGTTCGACTGTATTTATAAATTTCAAGCGGAATGAATATTTTCCCTGAGTGAAATTAATTTATTGTTTTTTATTTTATAATATAAATTATATATAACTAAGAAAAAATTCTACTGTGATCCACGGAAAAGTTGTCATGTGGTACTTTAAATTTGAAAGTACTTTTTTAGTATTTCATTGTTTTAATTTCCTTCTGTGTTCCAAGTTTGAAAGAGAACGAAACATCCTAAGATTGTCTTTCAAGAGACTTAACATAAATTGGCTTTCGAATCTTCACCAACTTATTTCCACCAGAAGTGCTTTTGAAAAGTTCTGTAAATTTATTATAAATACTAGCTGGTATACCCGTTTTTCGCACGAGTGAATTGAAAAATTAAACAATACAGATTGAATGATAAAGAAGTTTTTAATGAGTTAATTTTACGTGAATTATAAATTAAACAAAAAAAAAAGCTTTTTGCATATCTCAGCTGAACAAAAAATCATGTTTGCTAAACTTTAAGTATGTAGATATAATAGCTGATAATTTTTTTTTTATTTATTTATAACACCCCGTAACTCTCTTGTGGGTTGATATTTGAAAACACCTACCTTCTGCTCAGCAAAAGTAACACATTGTTACAAATTTTGTGTAATATGCGCTTAAAATAGTGTAAATAACTTGTATCTGGATGTGTAATACGTTAATATTACTTTCTGATGCATTTATTTTATGTTAAATAGCTGTTATCCACGACTTCGTCCACGTGGAATTTAACAAAAAAGTGTTTATTCAATTCGCAGAGCTTACGAAAACTTAATAATTATGTATTCCATGTAAAGAAATACCTATGCTATACGTATATTGTCATTCTTCTACTTTGTGAATCAATGTTTCTTTTTTGTTTTATTTTTCTTTGTTTTTTGTTGAGCAAGGAGTAAGAGGGATGCATGGCCTTTGACACTTTTGGTGGGACGAGGACTGTAAAATCATTAGAATCAAAATAGGTCTAAGTAGCAGTAGGGTGAAACGCGAACACAAACGAAGCCGCAAGTAAAGGGTGAAAGGCATGACCTTTGACACTGTCGATGGGTAGAGGACTGCAAAATCATTAGGATCAAAGGACATAAACGGGAAATGTCGCGAGTGGCAGCAACCTAATCAAACAAAAAAGTTTGATATAACTGCTAGAAATCGTTGAGACAGAAGGCTCCCGAAATAAAATGATCCCTATTGAATAAAAATAATCCCTATTGAATAAAAATAATTATTGAAACAAATAATCCCTATTTGAATCGGATATTGTTCACTATTTCATTGGTTTTAATTTTATTCTCGCGGAACCCTAATTTTTTTTTCTAAAATAAAAGTAGCCTAAGTTACTCCTTATAACAATAGCTATCTGCCAATGAAAGTTCCGTCAAAATTGGTTCAGCCGTTTCAGAGATTAGCCGGAATAAACAGACAGACAAAAATTTTAAAAATTGATTTTTTCATTTAAGTACTGGATATAGGCATTTTTAATAAAAAGCTGTTAATTTCAAATTACAAACAGACACCTCATTTTTATTTATATGTATAGATTTTAAATCTTTCATGACTTTAATTTTTTTCCCTTTCTTTTGTAATATGTGTTTATACTTACTTTTGTAAGCCCCGTGTGACACTTTGTGGTGCATGAGTATTTTATAATTGTTTTCAATAAAAAAAATTATTTTAAATGGTGAAACAACATAAAAAGGAATGCCTGTATAAAAAATTCTTGAAGCATACTTTTCAAAAAATCTTGCTTAAAAATAATTCATAGGTAACTAAAAGTTTTCATTTGTCGTAAAGCTCAACATGATATTTTAGAGCATAAGTAACTGACAATTCAAGCAATTTCCTTTTGTTATAAAGAAACAAGTAATATTTTCAAACAAAAGCCAAAAATCTTTTTGTCAGATTTTCTTTACAAGAAAAAATAAGTTTCATTAAATCAGTTACTGAATAATAATCCCTAATTCCTTAAATATTATTTCCCAGCATTCAAATACTCACAGATGTTAAGTATGATCGACTCAAGTCTTACAAAAAAATATGCTCCAAATTAATCTGATTTGTTTAAAATGCTGCTTCGTATTTACTGATTTTTCTGAGTTTTGCATGAATGTAGTATTTTACCAAAATATGTAGCATGATTTTAGTTCTTCGAGAGTACAAAGAGGTATCAGTTTCCGTATGCAAATGAAACAATGTAAAATGTTTACAGGTATTTCATCAAGATTTGTTCATGTGCGTCAGCTTATGTCGCTTCGTTTTTGATGTCCTCAAATAATACTATTCTAAGACTAGCTGAACGTGTACTACTCCTCTCACCCAGTAATATAATCTCCACTCGATTGTTAAATAAATAAACAGCTTAACGGTAGCTCGGAATAGCCACGATTATATATCTGACGACAGCTGCATGGACTGTTTACTTTTTAACCTTACGACACCAAAATATACATTTTCCAAAAGAATCAGTGGAAAAGTATTATCAGAAACTGAGTTTAAACAGCATATATATACGTATGGATAATATATATGTTACCGCTAAAGTGTAAAATTCAGTTATTTCATAGAATAACTAAGTATTTCATGAAATAACTAGACAAGTCAGTTAGAGTATATATAATAGATGAAAAATTTCATACTTTACCTAGTTATTCAATGAAATAACTAATGATAGCCCGTTAAAGTGAAAAATAAACGATTTTAATGTTATTTTGTAAATTAATTGATTATAAATGGCTAAAATCTCTTGAAAAATACATTTTATCCCTATTATGGATGATTAATTGATTGTTAATTAGGAAAAGCAGAGATGATATAATTTATTATTGTTCATGTTACCAACGTTAGTTAAACAGACAGGATTAAAAAAAGAATGTGTGTTGCAGAAATAGTTATATTTAAATATTATCAACAAAAAAAATACATGCTGGGAAGAAAAACTTCATAAAAACATTGTGCAAGCCTTGTCGAATAAAAATATAAGAGAATATTAATTTAAATTTTATGAAACACCTTCATTTTACTTTTCATTATTTATCAAAGCAAGGATTACTGTGATGATATTTTGAATTGCATTGCATATTATTTTTTAAATAAGCAAACTTTTTACTATTGCACATTTTTTTCGCTCAAGCACTTTAAATCCTTGTCACGTGCCGCAACTTCGAGTTGTTGCAACAGATCGAAGAATTGTGTCAATACTTGAAACTTCTTCAATGAAAATTAATTCTCACTCACATATACTGAACTGAGATCTAGAGTACAATTGTGTTTTTATCGTACAATTATTAATAAGCAGCTCAAAACTAACTAAAAGCAGCTAGAACCGGTTCAAAGAGCTTTCGAGGGCCGTATTTCGTTCTTTAATGATCAAGCAATCGTTATTCTATAAAATAGCTAGTTAAATCATCGAACTTAATAATTTAATATACTTTAACTGACTTGTTTAATTATTTCATAAAATACCTAGATATTCTATGAAATAATGGATTTCACACTTTATAGGCAACATATATATATTTACGGGGTTTCCTTGGATATCATTTTGGATGCAGTTAGGCCCTAAGAAATTCAAAAAGGACAGATGACACATTCGTTTACTGATTATGAGATTTTTTGACACGATACGTTACACGGGAATTAGAAGACATTCGCAAAATATAAGGACAACACGTAAACGCCCGAGAGAAGTTAAGGACGTACAAAAATGTTTTCTTCTCCATTCCACAGCCCTCAGCTTAACAAACCCAAGAAACTTCTAGAATGTTCTAATATATCACATATAGTAGTTTTTCAGATCCACTGGATGATACAATATTAAGGTTGCATTTAATTTAGAAGCGCGATCTCAAGAAAATTTTAGGACCAAAATGAGTAATAGAAAGGCCTTCTCGAAAGAAAATTGGAATATAAAATAATTATATAAATATATAGTGAGAGAGAGAGTATATAAAAATATATATATAAATTATTTTTCGAATATACCCTCGATACTTATAGCTTTTTCCATTTTTCTGATTTACTCTGAATTGATATTCAAATTCTACCGGTAATCATATAGATTGCTGCAAGTATAATTACATAAGTAATTATACTTTGAAGTTTTTTAATATTTATGCATTTTTATACATAGGCTAATTGCGACATCTTATTTCCTTATAAGGATCTGAAAGCCCCTGAAGTTCCATAAATACATTTGCGATAAGTTTTGCGTTTTAGAATATACAAAAGTATAAATTTAATGCACATTCTTCGGAATGAAATTTTGAATTAATGATTCTTTTTTTAAAACATTGAAATAAAATTTGATTTCATTGTTTTTTCCTGTATAATTTTCTTCAGTTCTTAAAATGAAATTCCTTTTCAACAGAATACTTAAAAATATAAACTACGCAAAAAGTTAAGGCAAAAATCTAAAGTATTGTTTTTATGTGTAATTATAATCATACTTCGTTATTTATAATTTATTTGTTTCTTCATTTGTTAATTTTTAGTTTATATTTGTTTTTATGCATTTCAACTCATTTCATTTCATTCGTTTATTTATTTTATTCATTCATTCATTTATTTTACTTGTGTATTTTTACTTAATCATTTATTTTACCGAAAAATTACTTTCATCCCCCACCGAAAAATTCCTTCTAATAGAGAAACTCCTCCTTATTACAATTTTTTGTACACATTTTTAAAAATATACTTTTAAAAAGATCCTAAAACGAAGCAGTGGCGCTTGATGTATAACATAAGCAGGGAAATTAATAAAATCCGCTTAAGAATTCGGAAAGAAATAATCAAGAGTCAGTGATTGTAAACTTAGAATCTAGCTGTCAGCAACAGGAGTTACTTCTCATTTCCATTTTGTTTAGGAAATAGTCACTGAAAACGAACACTCGTTTAATATTGATAGAACAAAGCATGCATACTTTGAATGCATGCTTTTGCATACTTGAACTTTAAATGCAAAGCATGCATTTAAAGTTCCTTGCGTCCAAGTATATTGTGTATAATATATGAGTTAAAATGCTACTTAAGTTTTTCAGTCTAAACATTACAAAATGAAGCAATATTTTTAATTTCAGAATTCAAGACAATCTACGTAGTTCACAAGTTAGA
This sequence comes from Trichonephila inaurata madagascariensis, assembly GCA_019973955.1. Lineage (NCBI taxonomy): Eukaryota > Metazoa > Arthropoda > Arachnida > Araneae > Nephilidae > Trichonephila > Trichonephila inaurata. Next base: position 31,481 of record BMAV01022254.1, on the reverse strand, counting down.
AAAAAGTTTTATAGGTGCTTTTATTTTTTTAAGTGAATTAATTGAACCTTACATTATATAAAGTTTGACAGTTAAGTTATTAATCTAATTTAACTGTTTTGTTTTAACTGTACATTCGGTCGTCTTTGAGCAGTAATATGTTTTTTACTATTCAATTTTTTTATGACTTGAACAAAAATATTGTTTGTTAAGTGTTAATATTAGTGTTATTTTTCTTATGTATTATATAAAAAACACAAATATATTGGAAATATACTATATGACTTTTATACTAACAGTGTTTTTTCTATTTATTTTAACTCTAAGGGATATCAATGAAACATTTTAACGATATTTTTAAAAACTATAGTAAAAAGGACTAGTTTTCAATCACACACAATTGTTTTTTATTAAAATGACAATATATTCCTGAGATAGTCATTTTTATTTTCTTTATTTTATTAGAACATAATGATATTCTCGTACTCAACTTAAAAAATATATCAATCACAAATTGTACCACTCTTTTCTTTATTATATATTATTTATAATAGGAAGAAATTTTTTTTGCTTAAAATATCACACCATTTATATTAGATATTTAATTTACTTGATTTTATAATGCTACTCAAAACTATAAAATAAAAATATGTGATGTTCTGGAACATTTCAACATTGTGAGTGAGAAAAACTAAAGAAGACGTTTATTACTTAAATTAATTTAACCATTATATTAAATCTAGTGTATATGATGGTGTTTGCGATTATTGAACTTGATGTGATAAAATTTTATGTTTAAAATGATTAACAATACGATTAGATTTAGTTTGTTTTATGAAATTACATTTCATAAAATAATGCAATTTAATTGATATTGTAAATGATAGAGAAAATGTGTTTAAAGAAAGTAATTTATTGAAATTTGTATATTCTTTAATATTGTTTATTTGTATATGTAAAACAATTCATGATTTTCATCATAAGCATTCCTATTAAGTGAACTTTTATTGTAATGTATGATTATTCAGAAAATTCACTTACAGTTTTTAAATGCTCAAAAGATTACGGAAAATTCTTTCATATGCTTAAAACTTCTTTCAGAACAATTTCTGTCAAAAAAAAAAAATGCTCTTTACTTACTCATTTTCGTAGCTTATATTTTCATTCAGAGCATTCGGGTTAAAAATAGGGTAAGTTACAGTTTGAACAATATTAGAAAAAATTTTTTATGAGATGATGAAATAAATACTATTCTTGTTCATCTAAACTGAAAATAAAAATAGAATAGAATAATCGTGCGTAGCAGTTTAATTAGCGAGACAAAAATGTATTATTAAAGCTAAATGATATTTGTTGGCTATGTTTTGAATTTCTGTGTTTCACACATCTCTAAAATTCTAAAATTTAAAGGGTAATTAAGTGGAAAAAGATTTTTTCAGTCTCAAGGAAAAAAATTAGCTGCAATACACACACACACAAAATCAAGATTTGTATTTTCCCCCCATGTTTTGGCATCAGTTAAAGTAACTATTATGGATTACTTTACGTAAAATACGATGCGAAGTAAGCAATAGTACTTATGTATTTCGGGTGGCCTAGGTAGCCGAGTCCTGGTGCCATTAAAAACCTGTTGTATAGAAGGGCTGATGCATGTTAATGCAAAAACCATTTTTACATTCCACCCCTTTTACATTAGTGTTATAGAAACTATTTAAGTTACATTACGAAACTTTACTCTTTTCCAAGTTTTTTGCATAATTTTCAGGGATAAACACTTTTTTTTTATATAAGAAAAGGGTTGAATAACAATAATTTTCATATTTTCACACAGCAGTAAAATATTTCTAAATATATCAACACAGCTTCCTTTCTAGTATGATCAGTTCATTCATTTATATGAAAACGCTTTGGGGCGAGATTTAAAAACCCAAACTATATAAAACATAAAATGCCAAGTAAGTTAAAAATAATTCGTTATTATTTATGCAGTTTACTTTAAATTGTTACAGAGCATATTACTTTTTAAATATGTAGAAGTACTGAGGAATTATTTAACGTTCAACAAAAACTATTTTAAAATTCATTAAAATATATCAGAGCTTTTAAAATCAGATCAAACACCGTTGTATTTTTATTTCTTGAATCTTTCCGAATTTTATTTCCTTTAGAAGTAAAAGTAATGTGACGTCTCTCGGCTTTTGATTAACATGACCTCCAAGTTCTTGACGGCCCCGATTAATGGCAAAGCTTTTCCAACCCAATACCAAGAAGAGAAACGGATCGAATATGTAAATGAGATATACCATAAAGGGATAGCGTGGCCAGCCTAGATATAGCATAGCGTAGGGCTCCCGAGATTGTATTGTGGAATTATTCTGATCGATAGAGGACAAAGCTTAGTGTGGAATCTTGAGGATCAAGAATTAGCTAAAACCCTTGTGGATCAAGAATCTTCATATATAAAAGTTTATAGATAATATTCTCTAGGTCAAGGGACCAGAACTGGAAAAGGTAATATTAGATATAAGTAATTAGATAACAGGATTATTTGGGATAATTGAGATAGAGGATCGAGTTGCGTGATCGGGACTTAAATACGTGATTTAATTTGGGTTTTGACTCTCACTCTAATTAAATTTGTCAAATTAGAACTTAAGTATTATAAGTTACTCTTAATAAAAGTTGTTATTAAGAATTATGTCTTTTTCATTTTGATAATCCCACACCCTTTTAGCTTCCCGGGAACCGGCAAGACATGGTCATCACAGGAGGGTTTGCGTCTCAATGGCGCCCGAACATCTATAATTTGTTAGGTAATGTAGGTGGAAATATGATTTACCTGAAATGAATTTTCCCGGGGTCGGAGAATGTTGCAGAGTTTATCGAGTGTATCGACAAAATATACAGTTTTTGAAACCCCGAATCTGTCATGTGCTTATTTTTAAAAAGTCATCTCGGGGGAAGGGCTCAAGATTGGTATTCGATATTTGGTTCGTTGTTAGTAAAAAAATACACCCACGGATTTGCGCAACTCAAAGCTGAATTAGCGAAGGTTTTTCCCCCGCGATCAAAAAAAAAAAGAACTACAGTCGGAGTTTTATGCATCACAGCAGGGGAAGAAATCAGGAGGCGATTTATTTCGTTTATAGATTCCCAAAAAATAGAGAAAGTTTAAAACAGAATGCCCCGGGCGGGCCTTAGTGGATCATATTTCCCGACTCAAAACCACAGGTACAAGACTTTGTGGAGGTGCGAAATCCACAAAATACGATACAACTTTTAGAAGTCCTGGCTAAATTCGAAGAGAGATATTCTTGCAAATTAAAAAAGGGGTTATTAAAAACCCAAAGGGTAGAAAGACGAGGTCAAAATGCGATAGGATGCCAAATTTTTGAAGCTAATGGTAGAAACGGGGAGGAATTCGGAAAAAGGAGTAGACCAAATAACAGAAATGAGTTTTACGAGAATAGCCGCCAAAAAAAGAGGGTTCGAGAGGAATAGGTTTAATAATAATGATAAAAAGATTCAGCAAGGGGGGTTAAATTTGGGAAATGAGCGAAAATAATTTTAATAGAGGGGCCCTTTTAAATGGGTTGAGGATAATTTAAACCGAGGCGATGGGGACGAAAAGGGGACGATTAAATATTGTAAAGGTTAAGATCAACCTCAAGAGGTGTCCACAAGAGAGACAAATTAGACTTTCTCCAATATGTATAGCACCCGTAGAACTTCCCCACGTGCCTATTTTTTTTTAAAAATAACACTTTTTTTGAAAGCGTTTGGGGGAACCGGAGCAGATAAATTTTTTTTAATCGGAAAAGTATGTAGAGAATTTTTTTTCTATAACAAATAGGGAAATCCGGAGCCCAGGTGGTGACAGCACGGGGTGCAGGTCCCAAAAACGGGGGATAGTGGAATTAAAAATTACATCAGAAAACCCGAGAAAATTGGTCATTTCATGTGCTGAAGGTTTTGGGAATACCCATGTGTTCTGGGTATCGTTTTCTTGGGGGGGTCAAAATCGTATTAGATTTTGATCGGGAAATCTTTAAAAAATTAAAAATACACTGGTTGAAGATAATAAGGTAAAAAAAGGGGAAATTGCACGTTAATGGGTCAAAAAATGAATTTAAAAACATGGGGGGCAAACATTTTTACCAAAAACCATGGGAATAATATAATTGGTGATAAAATTAATTGTGCCATAATCAAAGATTTGGTACTTACTTCGGGGAACAATTAATAGAGGAACAGAAAAGTGACCCAGAATTAGGTCATATAAAAGATATTTGGCCCGGAAGATAACCCGGTTAATGCAACGATATGTGAAAATTTGGGTCCCCCCGTTTTCCCGTTTAATTAAAGGGGATTGTTATTTTATGCGAAACACGCAACGTCATTAGGTGAAATGCGTGTATACATTCCAAAATTTTTAAGGAATGAAATAATGAGAGAATTTCATGATAACCCAAAAGGGGGACACGTAGGCAGATTTTTAAAAACGTATCAAAAAAATTGGACGTTTGTTATTTCCCGTACATGAAAAAAAATTCTTTTGGGATCAATTTTGTCTCTACATGCCAAAAGGGCCAAGTTAATAACTATAAAAACGCGTTGCCAGCTGGTCGGTTAAACCAATTATATCGAATTATCCGAATAAATAGTGACGTTAGATTTGTTAGGCCCGTATCCTATATCGAGAATAAGACGAAAACCGCCTTTTTTTTAGAAATAACCGATCATTTCAGCAAACCGGGAAATTTATACCTTTTAAAAAGGCCTCATCTCGTATAATAGCGGATTTTTTTTTGATAACTTTATATCGCGTTATGGAGCCCAAAAAATTAAAAAGGATAATGGTCCCCAATTTATATCCGAGTTTTTTTGAGCACTTAAGTAAAAAAGATTAGGCATAAGGCATGTAAAGGGACTGTTGCATATCGACCACAAGCAAATGGGAAATTGAAAGAGTTAATCGAGATATAGTGCAAAATGAAAAAATTACGTTAATGATCCACGATACTTGGGATAAATTTACGTGAGTTTGTTTTTACGCTATTCGTAGGGGGTGAATGAAACAAGGGGAAAAACACCGGCTGAATTATTTTAGGTCGAAAATTGTTTAAAACCATTTAAAAAAACTATTTTGGATATCGGAAAGCTCTAAATTCAAAAATTCAAGATATACAGAAAAGCTTTAAAGAAGCTGACTAAGAAAGAAAATTAAACAGGAAAGGGGGAAAAAAAATATTATAATAGACGTAAAAAAGGACATAAAAAATAAAGGTAAATGATTGGGTTTTTTTGGGAAACACCCCCAAGTTCAGCCGCTAACAAAGTTTTGGTAAATTTAAAAAAAAATTTGAGGGACCTTATAGAGTCTTAGAAGTTAGGAATTTTAATAATATTGTAATATGGAAATCGGGAAAAAGATTAAACAGTTAACGTAGATCAAATAAGAATATATCGTCATAGGAAATGTGACGAGGTCGAATTAGGGAAAAGGTATCCCAAATAGTATAAGATCAAGTCAGGAAACTAGTACTTCAAAATACAACCCAAAGGGTTAAATGAGTCACAATATGGGAAAAAGAAAAAACTGGGGGTGAAACGTAGGTTAGAGGGGAAAAAGGGGTTGCAACTAAACCCAAAACAATATAAAAATACAGAGAGGGCCCATAAAGACAAATCACTGGTCGATCACTACCTAGTTCAGGAGGGAATGAAAATAAAAAAAAAAGGTTTAAAATTTTAACCAAGGTATTAAAAGATCAGGGGTATCGGGGGGCAAGTGGACCACAAAGAAAGTGGCAAAAAAAAGGGGGAATAATAATAGTAATAATAAAAGACAAATGTCATCTATAATTTTTTCTAGAGATAGAAAAAAAGGGAAAAAGAGAATCAACTGAAGTTTCCCTATGAAAAGAAAATTATAATTTAAGGCCACGACGGGGAAAAAGAAGAACCCCGACCAGCCAAGAAAACACAGTTGGGAAGGCAAGGAAAGGACGACAACCCGGGGTTACAAAACCACAACAAGAAATTCCAGTACAAACCCAAAGGGAAAGAAGAGGATGACACCTCATCGTTGAACGTGAAGTGGGAGACCGAATATAAAAAAATCAGGTTGTATTGTTTCATTTTTTTTTTGATCTTCCAACAAGTGGTCGGAAGAATTATTGCAAAAAAAGGAAGTCTCGGCGGTGCTTAAAAATTATAAAAAGTCAAACACTACAATGAGTGTTATTTTAAATTTTTGGGAAATTTTTGACTTGTTAAAAAATTTTTTTTTTTGAAGAAAACATTTTTTATTCACACATTTTTTACCGGGGTGTATGACTTCGTGAGATGCGAAAATTCCTTTTGGTTTTTTGTTATAATGGTTTAAATTTAAAAATGTTTTTAATTGTATAAAATGTGTATATATATATTTTTTGTTTTTTAAGTAGTTATGAGGCATCTGGGTTTAGGGGAAAAGCGGCGTAGTCAAGGCACTAACACACAAAATGTGCGCGGCTCATTGGGGGGGTTTTTTTTGAAAAACCCGATGTGGGGGTGGAGATAAAAAATTTATTGTGATATATAAATAATATATGTAAAATTGATTAATATTATGGAAATAGAGACTCAAATAGTTTCATTTCAGGGGAGACTGACCCCCCGAAAAAACTTGAAAAATATAGCTTCAACGTGTTTCCAGGTTGTTAAGAAAGGGAGCAGAAGTACCAGCTCCATATGCAGTGCTGATTGGGTCTTTCGCAAACCCCGAATAATAGTTTTTAATGTATAAATATTTTAAGTAACGAAATGAAAATGGGGGGGACAAATTAAACAGTAATTATTAATGTTGGCCTAGTTATTGGAGTAAAATTTATTGTCAAGAGTTTAAAAAATTTAAAATTTAATATTTAAAAATTTAAGATATAAAAAAAAATTAAAGTCAAGATAAATTTTGGAAATTATAAAAAATTAAAAAATTTTAAAATTAAAATTGCAATGAAAAAAAATTTAAAATCAAGATAGATATTGAAATTATAAAAAATTAAAAAGAAGATTTTAAGGGAAAAAATTTTAAAAAAAACCCCAGAAAACGAAGAAATTTAGAAATAAAATATTTAGGAACGAATTTTTTAAGGGCATTGAGAACCCTTTTGGAAAATCACGTTTTTTTTTCTTGGGGGGGGTTGTGACGTTCTCGCGTCTTTTTTGATTAACATACTCCTAAGTTCTTTGACTGCCAAGATTAATGGCAAAGCTTTTTTAACCCAATACCAAAAAAAGAGAAACGGATCGAATATGTAAAAGAGATATACTATAAAAAGGGTAGCGTGGCCAGCCTAGATATAGCATAGCGTAGCAGGCTCAGAGATTGTATTTGGGAAAATTTTCTTTATCGATAGAGTGACAAAAACTTTGTGTGGAATCTTTGGGGGATCAAGAATTAGCTACCTTTTGGGTCAAGAATCTTCATATATAAAGTTTATAGATAATATTTCTAGGTCAAGGGACCAGAACTGAAAAAGGTAATATTGATATAAGTAATTAGATAACAGGATTATTTAGGATAATTGGGGGATAAAAGGATCGAGTTGCGTGATCTGGACTTAAATAATTTAATTTTGGGGTTGGGCTTCACCTAATTAAATTTGTCAAATTAGAACTTAAGTATTATAAGTTACCTTTAAAAAAAAGTTGTATTAAGAATTATGTCTCTTCATTTTGATAATCCCAAAACCCTTTTAGCTTACGCGGAACCGGCAAGACATGGGATTCCCCAGGATGGCTTTAAGGGTTTAGTAAGAAAAAAAAATCCAGCCGCAAATACACGAAAAAACTTTTAAATCCCCAAATCCAAAATTTTTAAAAAATTTTCTTGTATTTTTTTAAATCAGAGAACTATTTCTTACATATCAATACCAAGGGGTTTCGAAAAAAGTTTTGGTATCAAAAATTTAAAAATTTTCAAAAAAAGGAAAAAAAAACACGGCCCCGGCCCATCAATGTCATAAAAAAACGGAAAGGGCGCTACCCGGAACACTAGATTCACGAGACTTCAAACCAATGGTGTTAAACTCTAAGTCGATCCATTTAAAATGCTAAGTGGTGCATTTTCTTTGAAAATATGTACAAAGCGTGCATTTTACATTCACGCAAGCCTTCCAAAACACGCATGAACTTGAACAATTGATTCTACAGACGAAAGCACACTGTAGCTACTCAGAAAAATGTTTTTCTTTAACGCACCTGTTTGACAAATCAAATTTCCATAAAAAAAGAAAGCTTCCTTTTTTTCTTGACACGCATAAGAAATTCTCATAGATTTTGATGAAAAGAGAATAGGACTGTTCCTCGTCTAGGTATTTCAGCTGCAGTCCGGATAGTCTAAAATAAATTTCTGCAGCATAACATCAGACAAGATCACGCTTTTTGTGATGTGTTTACACAGGTTTCGAATTCCCGCCCCAAAAATTTGAGTCTTTGGGGGTTTTGGCCCGCGATTAGCTTACACATTTATTACATTTGGAAATGAATCCACATTGCTTGCGAAGAGATAAATTAAATATAATGGCTTTTTAAGGCCCCTTTGTTTGTCGGGAAGGGGTTAAATTTTGCTTTTTAACTTCACCTTGAAATATTTCATACAAGAGAGCGATATTCCTAAAGTTTTTTTCCCTTTGCATCTTTTTTTTCTGCTTCGATAATAAACAGAAATAGGTTGATATAAGAATTGTGAGTTTGGTGGAATAAAATATCTGAAGAGACCAAACTGTCTCTAAAATTGAGTAGATTTTAAAAAAATTAAATTTAAAGTAATTACGACACTAAGACATCAAATAATACCAGTAACACATTTACGTAGATTTAAACTCTGGTGGATTTTAATTTATGAAAATTTAATCTATAATTTCATTATAATTATTACATTTTTTTCCATTAGATATATGAAGAATATTGAGAGGTACTGACATTCCTAATTTTAAAACATTTGATGGCCCTAGATATTTAAGTAACAATTATTTCTGAGAAACTGAGAAAAGAAATTTTTTTCTTATTAATATTTGTACTATAGACGCAACCTTTGACATTTTTTATTTAGTTCCACTACTTTTATGATTCAAATGGTTTTTATTATATTGTTCAAAATTACAGTCGTAGCAAAAGTTATCTTAATCAATAAAAAAAATAACCTTTTTGACAGCAATTGAATGCTCCGGCTGTCAAGACTGATGTTACGAAACAATCAATACGGTTTAGTTTCTCGTATAGCCACCTTATCTCGTATAGTGTGTATCATCTTAATTATTCTCTTATCCACCATACAATCAAATTGCTCTTATAATCATCAATATTATTGTAATTGCTGTTATTACTACGAATGCGATTTAAATACTTCTAACCACACACACATTATGTTTAACTTTATGAGTAATTAGTAATTTCATAAAAGCTGTAATATTCTCTTCATATTCCCTCTCAGTTTTAGAGTATGATGGAAACCTGGTCTTAAGAACTGAACATATATATCATATAAGTATTTTTTCATTATATGCTCCCTTTTTTTTGTATCTAAACCATTTTTACATCAGCAATTCCAGTTTCCGTTAATTATGCAATCAAAAATCTTTTCCATATATAATTTAACCTTGAAATTTTTTCATCATTTCATAAAGGTATAATTTTCCCTTTTTGCTGACTTTGAAAGTGGTTTAAGTGCATTTGGGGCCCTCAAAAGTATTGACATTTTTTAACAAATACTTTAAAACGATTACATTATAAATTTAAATAAATTTTAAAAAATTTAAAAAAAGCATAAAATATAAACATATTAACTTATAAAATCCCAATGTAAAATTTTTTTTTCAAACCATTCAAATACAAAATTTAAAATGTTCCATAAAATATAAAACGAATTTAAACCACTTTTTTCGGGGAAAACGTCTCTTATAAAGATTTAGAATTAAAATAGAACTGAAAAAAGGACCTAATAAACTCCCAAAAAAATGAATTGTTTACAAAAATGTTTTTTAAATTAAAAAAAGATAATAAAACATTACTTAAAAAATTTTAAAAAAATTAAAACCATCAAATTTGTAAAAATAGTTTCTCATTTATGGTTATTGAATTGAGTTTTAAAAAGGTTAGTATAAAAAAGATTAATTTAATCAAATTGTTGATGAAAAGTTTCTTATTAAGGGTTGTATTTAATGACGCATTTTTAAAAACACCCAGAAAGATTTCAAAAGTCCATAATTTATGAAAAACTTTTAAAAAATACAGGTGTTTAAAATTTTTTGATGAAAGTAATGCAGGTTTAGTAAACCCTCATAATAGGGAAATATTTCCTTTTATTCTGCATAATATCTTTCGAAACATCCTAAATAACATGCTGATTCTGAAACATATTTTTCAACAACTGTTCACGAATTTAATCAAAATTTTAATTACCCACTTTGTAAAAACATATTACGAATCAATTTTTCCGTTTCTTAAAAGGAAAAAAAGCACCCTTTTTAAAGCAGATGGGGAAAACCCTTTTATATTCAAAAAAAAAAACTCATGTGTTTTTCTTTAAAAAACACCTCATCTTTAAAAAAAACATGGGGGACTTACAGATAAAATTTTAAAAAATTTCTTTTAATAATCTGTTTAACTTAACAATTTTTGATTTCGTAACTCCCCTTTCACTGATCTAAATGGGGATCAAGATCATTTTTTTTTTGTTTCTTGTTTTTTTCGTATCCCATCTGATAGCATTATGTTCAAACATTTCTCTTTCCCCCTACCTGGGGTACTTGAAGTCCTTTGTATTGGATGACTATAGATCATGCGATAAAGAAAAGTATTGTTCTCAAAATTAATTGTTTTCCCCAAACGTGTATCTATTTCTATCTTATTGTCAATCCCAAGAAAAAAAAAAAGGGTATGCCTTTTTAAAAAAAATTTTTATTAGTGGGTGTGTAAAAATTTTGGGGTGAGGGTTTAAAAAAATTTTAAAAAAAAAATATATTTTGTTGGTATTTAATTTCTTTTTAAAATTTTTATAGTCAAAAGAATAATATATATATATATATATATATATATATATATTTGGGGCGTGGTGTGTGTGTGTGTGTGTGTGTGTGTGTGTGTGTGTGTGTGTGTGTGTGTGTGTGTGTGTGTGTGTGTGTGTGTGTGGGGGGGGGGAATAGGGCCCGTTCTTCGCAGGGTGAATTAAAAAATTAAACAATAAGCTGGAAGGATAAAGATTTTTTTAATGATTTAAATTTTTGGGAATTGAAAATTAAAAAAAAGGTTTTTTTAGCTCAGCTAAAAAAAAAACTTGTTTGTTTAATTTTAAGGCTGTAGATATAACAGCTAAAAAAAAATTTTTTTTAAATTTATAACCCCCTAATTTTGGGGGCATTTTTGGCCCTTCCTTTTCAAAAAAAAACACATTGTTACAAATTTTATGTAAAAAACTTTTAAAAAATAGTGTAAATAATTTGTATCGGGATTTTAAAAACCTTTAAATATTAAAATCTCTATATACAATTTGAATTTATTGAACAATCTTTTATATACAATATTTAATTTAATAAACAATCTCTATATGCAATATTAAATTTACTGAAAAATCTTTTATATACAAATAAATTTACTGAACAATCTTTTATATACAATGTCATTTAAAAAACGGTAGGGTGAAACAATTTTGGGCGGGGGGAGGGACGCGTGCCCTTTTGACACTGTCGAGGGGGTGGGGACGGGGTTTGGGATGAAACGAAGCCTCCGAACCTTGGGGTGAGGGGGTTTCCCGATTTGACACTGTCGATTGAAATAAATGATCCCTTTTTGGGAAACGGATATTGCCACCATTTCTTTGGGTTTTTAAATTTTTTATTTTCGCGGAACCCTAATTTTTTTCTGTAAAAAAAAGTAGCCTAAGTTATTCCTTATAACTTTAAAAGGCCATCTGCTAGAAAATTTTTCCAAAAATTTTGGCCCAACCGTTTCAGAGATTACCCGGGGCAAAACAGTTAGACAAAAGGCAGATAAAATTACAGACAGAAAAGAAAAAAATTTTTTAAAAATTTGGGTTTTTTTCATAAAAGTACCTTATAAAATTTTTAAAATGCTTTTTAGTAAAAGCTGTTAATTTCAAATTACAAACGGGAAAATTTCATTTATATATATAACCGGAACGGACTCGGGTTTTTAGCCCTTTTTTTTCAATGAATTTTAATATTATAAATTTTTTAAATAAATTTATGAATTTATTCCCGAATAACCCAAAGCTTATTAATTTTTTACCCTTTTTTACTAGCCCCTGTCAATGACGGGGTGATATTTCACCCTCTTTTTCCCGTGTCCGTGTTACTTCTGGCGAGGGATTATTCAAAAAAACACCAGAAAAATCTTTCCCCTTGTAACCGGATTTTTATTTTTTTTTCCTTTTTTTCAAATCCTATGGTGACAGACTTTTTAAAAAATTTAACTGGGGATAGCTAGTTTTTTTTTTTCCACTAGCTTATTTTATAAACTACACTTGTTCTTATAAAATTTTTTTGAATAAAATTGGGCCCCCTTTTTTCACCATTTTTTTAAAAAAGTTTTTTGTAATCGTCAGGGGTTAAGCAAAAAAGGAAGAAGTTAAGTTTTTAAGATAGTTAGTAGGTTTAAACAAACAGGCTCAAAGGGCTTAAGAGGTGCCTATTGATGAATTTCAAATTTTTAAAAAAAATTTAGTAACGGGAAAAAGGCGTAAGTTGGCACCTCACTTGCACACCCCAATGAGCCCAAGTAGTGGTATAACTAAAGACCCACCATGTAGAACAGTGGATTCTTTTTAAAAATCTGTCGATTCTCGAAGTCCTCACTTTTTATGATATGGAATTTTGGGATGGGGAATGCATTTCCCCAGGTATCCACGTCCTCGTCATTACATCGTGGTTCAAAAAATTACGAGGTTCTTCGACGATCATCCTTGTGAGCCCCAAAATGCGACGTTAATAAAAAAAATAGACCAAATCACACAGCCCAGTTGGTGTGGGTTTTTTTAAAAGTGAGGTGTATCAACCTCGTCAATTGACTGAATTTCAAAATGAAGAACCCCTTGCCAGTAGCCCTCATAAAAGCTTAAATTTTAATCAATAAATTTCCCTTACAGCACGATCTCAGGACCCTTTTGTTTTGATTAATTTTAAAACGTAAGGGTTTTCCCAAATCTTGAAACGGGATGGTCTTTATTGGACTCGGGGGAATAAAAACCCAAATCCGACCCCGGAATTTAGTGGTGACCAAAAAATTACAATCTCAATATCTAGCTCCAAAAAAGGGGTTGCGGGCACTGGCCTTTTTAAAATTTTTAAAAAAATAATAAAAAATATATATATATATATCATGGATTGGGGTAATTCTTAGTTGACGGGAAATTTAAACTTGCGGCCGTTTGCCGATATATTTGATTTCAATATTCAGTAAAGCATTTCTCCCGGCCATAAAAAAAGAGTTCTGTTTCAGCTTCGATCGGGAGCCCAGTCCCATCGTTGTCACGTGGTTTTCAAAAAAGTCCGCCGAAGTCGGCCCAGTGCCCTTATGCGGGAGGGGGGTTTGGGAGTTGTTCTGGTGGGGAAGTTTACCCCACCTGACACTTAAAAGGGTTGGGGATTCATCATACAAAATATATATATATATTGGTATCATTTATCGACCCTCTGCAGTAGGGATGAAAGGTTAAAGTGGGCCCTTTCCCCCGGGTAAAGCCGGACGCGCGAAACGCTACCACTCAACCACTGCACCTCATATATATATATTTGTGTGTGTGTGTGTGTGTGTGTGTGTGTGTGTGTGTGTGTGTGTGTGTGTGTGTGTGTGTGTGTGTGTGTGTGTGTGTGTGTGTGTGTGTGTGTGTGTGTGTAACGTCGTGGCGAGTGTCAGGGTGATTGTTGTAGAGGCATAATTGAGGAGAAAACATCTTATATATAACAATCAGCATTTATTGAGGATCACTCACACACATAAGAGGCTCGACATAACACTTAGCGTAGCGACATTTTGAATCCCAAAAAAATTTTCCCAAAAAAAATTCTATTATTTATCCCCAAATTTTAACCCGTAAAAAAGCTCCTCTGATAGATATCATACGAGGTGAATTTAACCCCTAATAAAAAACCGATTACGAAATTTTTTAAAGCGTTAAAGCTGTGATTAAACCCCCTTGGGGCCTGTAAACTAATAGTTAATTACTTACACAAAGGTAAAAGTTCTGGAGGGCTCAAGACCATTACAAAAAAAAAGGGCCCTCAAATGGGGTTGGGGGTTATTAGATATATATATATAAACATATATATAAAACATTGGTTTTATAATGAAATTTTATATTACTATGATTTGTTATTTTTTTGTTTATTAAAAACCCGGGGAAAAAGAAAGTAGGTATGAAACCCACAAAAAAAAGAGACTATAACTGCGGGGTTATGTTGACCGGGGGTGGGGCGGATTTTTCCGGGGGTCGGGCTATTTTAATTTTATTAAGGTGTTGCGGTCCCCCAGTGTTGGTGGGGGCCACGCAAGGGGGAGGATGAGACCACGAGTCTAACCCCCCCCCTATAGCCCTTTTTTTTTCCCTATTCATTATAATCCAAGGTATATAGTATGTAAAATGTAATGAAGTATTTGTTATTAGTAATTTTTTTATTAATTAATAATAATTATATTTATTTAGCAATATATATTTTGTTGTTTTTTGTTCCCTACAATTGACAAAATTTAAAAAAAAAAGGTGTTTTTAGTTGCGTATTGGGATATGATACGAGAATGGGGTAGAACCTCGACCCCCTCCACCCCACCTTGAAAAATTCTTGTGTGCACCACTGCCCAATGCCGTAGGTGTGGTGAGGTAAGGAAAAGGTTATTATTATAACTTAGTAATAAATACGGAAAATATGTACTTACCTACAGAACTAAAAAAAAACACTTTTAAAACCGCATTTAAGGTAAAATGCAAGGCACAAACTTAATAATAATAGCCACAAATATAATTATATCAAATGATGCATTTATTATGAAACAATTCAAAATACATTAAAAAATAAAACATTTTTATCTAAAGTTAGTTTTCGTTGTTATAGTCTGCGTACAGTCAGACAATCTTGAATTTTCTGTATGTAATTAATATATGCTAAAATCTTCAGGCGGTCACCCCAAAATGTCTTGACGATCCACCGGTCGATCGAGATCGACGTAATGCCCAACCCTGAATGTGGACCACGTTTTTTCAAACTTTTTCTCCCCCGTTTTGTTTTGAATCTTGGGGGGGATCTTATCTTATAAAAAACATTATTAAAAATTATATCTATGAAAGTATTTGTAGATGCATATTTAATATGTCCATGCACACATATGAATATTGAAATAAAAATGCAGTTATTATTTTTATTCTATGCCTGACCTTTCGGTCGTAAGACGACGAGTAGCCCAGTACAATGAAGAATGATAAAACCCACCAAAGGCACAAAGGCTTAAGTAGTTATGAACACTTCCTTTTCCCCGATAAAACTATAAAAAGAGATGGGGGGTATAAAAATAGCGCATAAAAAAAGTTTAAAATTTTTTTTTAAATTTTATACTTATGCAAAAAAAAAATATTATTAATTTTTGGGTTTTGGTAAAAACCCTTTCTCCTAAATCTTAACTCCTTAACAAAGCTTAATTTTAAAGAAAACTTTATAAAAAAAAATTTTTTTTTTTTTAAATTTAAGAAAAAATTTTGTAAAAAACATTTTTTGAAAGAAAATTTAAATTTTTTTAAAATTTAAAATAAAAGGGCAGGGATAAAAAAATAATAAATATTTTTTTTTTTATTATATATATTATATATATATATATATATTATATATATAAATTTTAAGGTTGTTTTAATCTCCCCCGGGGGTTATTTTTAACTCTCCACCCGGAAATATCACGAATAAAAAATTGGGGAAAAAAATTTTCCCCCTTCATTTTTTTGGGAGCGAGAAGAAAAGGGGCACTTTGACGGAAAAGAAAAATAATTTAAATATTTTTCTAGTATTTTTCAAAGCAAGTTTTCCCAAATATATTTTAAATTAAAAAAAATAATACAATTACTTGGCGTAAATACAGTATTAATTTTTTGCACACACAAAAAATGATGAAAGGCAATGCGGGAAGGGAATTTTTTCCAAAACAAAAACGAAAAGAGATTGTTTGATAAAAAATAACCGATAATGATAAAATGAATGATAATTTATTTATTACGAAATTTATTAAACCCTTTTATGATGTTTCCCGAACACCTACAAAATCAAAAACAGGAAGAAGCAAAATTATACTATAATATTTAGAACTTGAATAAAGAGATTAGACAAATAATGGAATTGAGAAGGGTATCAACCCCGCAGTTTATCGATAGTCATAAACTTACATCCTGTATAAAAAAAATTCCAAATAAAAAAAGCCTTTTTTAATAATATTACAAATAAAATGTTAACACATGCTTTTAATTATAAGTAATTTTTTTTTTTTAAAGTGACAGATATGCAATCCAAAAAAAGATTATGCAATCATTCTTTAAAAAGCCGTGTGTATTAACTTTACCCCTTTTTCTGTGTGTGTATAGCGGGGTATGCTGGTATGCATTTATTCAAAATTTTTGGCTATGTTTGCATATAAAAATGATTTGCTGGTTGAGCTTTTTGAAATAATAATTCAAATGGCTTCTGGGGTGCAAGTGGTACAATTGCAAACATGCGAGATAACTAGCGTATTTTCGAATGTGAGTAAATTAAGCAATTTATCGAAACAGTAAGACACATAATTTACCTTGATAAAAAAAAAAAATTTCCCAACATCAGATTGGCCAACCCAAATTATAGGCAAAAAAATTGATGCAATAGGAAAATCTATCAAAATATTTTTGGAAATACAGCTTGGGAATTTTTTATTATTTTTTGGGGTATACAAGGTGTGTGTGACACATACACAAAAAAAAAAAGAGACCAAGTGTGTAGCTTGAAAAAAAGCAGAGTCGGCAACAACTGTTTTGGTGACGTCATTCCACACCCCTCCTCCATCCATGTGGCCAGTTTCGCCTTAATCGATCCCGCCAGTTTGGGGGGGACTAAGTCATTGGTGAAAACGTGCAACTGCATTCTGCGGGGAAAAAAAAAGAAATCACCATTAAGCCCTTTTGAAACTTAAGAAATCAGCCACGAAAACAATTCAAATTTTAACCAAGGCTTATGGGAGATGAAACTTTGTTTTTTTGCACATGTGTTTAAATGGTATAAGAGGTTTTTGGGAAGGGTCAGGGGAAAGATGATGAAGCTGCTGGGCACCCAGGGCCAGGGTTAAAATAAACCAAATTTTAATATTTCCCATACCCCAGTGCCCGAATTATAAAAACTCTTTCAAAAAACCAAAAAATTGGAAGAAAAGGCCCAAAATTGGGGGAAGGGGGTTTTGACCAAAAACAAAAACCCCCAATCCCTTTGGGGGAGGGCGGCCCCTTTTTATTCACCTGATTTGACCCTATGCTACTTTTATACTTCCTACAATTAAATCGTGCTGAAAGGGAACACATTCTACCTCAGTTGAAGAGGTTCAGGCAAAAACGAAGAATCTCCTGAAGGTCCTTCCAAAAACCTCATTCCATAACTGTTACTAATAATGGCAACACCGAATGCAGAAGTGTGTGAATGCTCAAGGGAACTACTTTGAAGGGGATATTGTCACAGAGTACTGAATCTGTAAGTGCAATGATTTATTCAACCAGTCTTTTTTTGTGTCACCCCCTGTTTTATACGAAAATACAGATTTAAAAAATCATAAATATATAAAATTAAAAAAATCAGCATAAAAAAAATAAACCAAAAAACAGAATACAATATCTTAGACTTATATTGATATCACTGAAGACCCACCGTGTAGAGGGGTTCGATGCATGTTAAATCTGTCGAGGCTTAATGTCCTCCCGTTGGTGTGATGTGGTAGTTAGGAGAGGGGGTTACAGCTCAGATGTCGTCCTCGTCACTTGACCGAGATTCAAAATTATGAGGTCCATCGGCAAAAACCATCTTGAAGCTTTATATTTCGACGTTAATATAACTCTCACCCACTCACTCACGGATTTGTTTAACGATCTTTATTAGTGTCATTAAAAGATACAACTAAATAAAGAGATTTATGCGAAACAGGGAAAAATATTTTGAAGTGGTTTCCTTTGTTCATTGCTAACATATATCTAAAATGGCTGCACCAATGATGATGGATAAAATAGATGGATATGTAAAAATTTAAAAACAAAACAGATAAAGTAATTTTTTTAAAAATTTGAATATGTTAAAATGTTTTGAAAATTTAATAGGTTGAAAAAATGTATAATGTCATAAATTCTCATCACGGCCCCTGACGACTAAAAATTGAATCATCACAAATTTAAGTATTCCCACATTTATGGATGTTAATTTCAGGAAAAAAATTTTTTTATCTCCCCGTAGTTTTGGGTAAGTTTTTGGGTTAAAATGCTCGAAAGATTTTGTACTTAGCAAAATCAATTAAAGCCGTATATGGGACAAAAGCAAAATTCGCACCAATGAAATTTTATCATAAAAATTGTCTAAAAAATGTGGCCTACATTTAGTAGACCTATATAACAGCTCATTTAAAGGAGTTGAAATATGCACCTTGGGGGGGAAAAAGGGAAAAAAACTTTATCAATTTCAATATTTCTAAACATAGTGACGTTAAAACTGAAACTGTACAAAAGGGGAAAATCAGATTAAAGCAGACATTTATATTCATTTCGATACGTTGTCTAAACACGGACATGGAAACTACGAAAAATTTGCTGCCTGGTTTTTCGATTTGGTACTGGAATTAAAGAATAGGTTTTCAGAAAGAACCATTAATTTTAGTATATTTGCGATTCCATTTTCAGTTGAAATAAACATGTTACTTGCTAATTTTTAAATAGAATACATAAAGTTATAATATGGCATTCGGCTTAAAGAAAAATTAAATCATGCCTTTTTACTAGACTTATATCCAAGAAACAGGAAACTATCTGTCATTTCCCAGTTATGTTTAATGTATGTCATAACTATTTGGAAACATCTAAATTTTTGAGCAG
Source organism: Trichonephila inaurata madagascariensis (assembly GCA_019973955.1). Classification (NCBI taxonomy): domain Eukaryota; kingdom Metazoa; phylum Arthropoda; class Arachnida; order Araneae; family Nephilidae; genus Trichonephila; species Trichonephila inaurata. The sequence continues at coordinate 12,373 of BMAV01022254.1, read as the reverse complement.
CTGTTTTCAAAGATGAAGTAAATTAAGAATAAAACTAGAACCCAAATATTTAATGAGCTTCTTTTATAGCGAACTGAGAATTGTAACAATTTCCATCAAACCAAATATCGAAGTATTACTGTATCCAAAACAATGCCAAAAAATTCACTGAATAATGTAATTATTTTTACTTTTATAGTAAAAAAAATACAAATCAATGTAGCTTAAATTATTTAAATATATGTTAATAAAATATTCTAGTTTTTCTTTCTTTTTTTCTTTGTTTGCTCAACAACTGCCATTAGTGTTACGGTATTAATACATTTTATGCATGTTTTCCAAAACAAAACAAAACAAAAAAACTCATTCCCTTCCAATGCTACACAGGTGAGCTAAAAGACAAGGCACCCCTAATGTGATTGAAGTTACATCTTTTATTTGTATAATATGTTTCGAATTCTTTGCTAAAAATTCATTCTTGAGATAAGAATTAAAGACTTTGACTATCCTTTATCTTTTTGGAGGAAATTCAAATGTTAAGGCTGTGTTTTCGCAATGTTAAAGAATAGTACCTAGTATCGGAATACTTTTTACGATAAAAATATATTCGAACATAAATATTTCATTCTGATTTCGTTATGCTTTAGAGATCAGCGCATTTTATTCTACAGATTTATGAATGAGTCAATCCATTTGTGTGTGTGTGTGTGTGTGTGTGTGTGTGTGTGTGTGTGTGTGTGTGTGTGTGTGTGTGTGTGTGTGTGTGTGTGTGTGGTGTGTGTAAATTTTCTCTTCGATACTGTGTTGCTAAGTAGGTTTTATAAACTTTAAGTTTCTAAATGAGAAAAATGCACATTTTTTAATGTTCCTAAATTTTAAGAATAAGCGAATGTATGTGTTACAACGGTATAAATTTATTAGAAAATTTTAACAGTTTTCTGCATAAAAATGTGTTCTAAATTTGCATCGTGCTCGTTTATGTAAGGAGAATACAGTCTTAAGAAGGTCGATTTATGTTTGTACATTTCGCAATCCCGATTTCTCATTGTTGGGTCAAACGTATGGAGAGTTTTTTCTTTCCGTACATCACTTATTATTAAAATGTGAATTAATTTTCAAAAGGCCACCAGGAGATTTTTATGTTTTATATTATTATTAAATATTTCCTTTTGAATTTTTGCTTATCATCAATAAACTTAAAATGGGCACCTAAATAAAATGCTAATCAAGTTGAAAGAGTAATATTGAATTCCCATTAAAGGCGAATATATTCAAAAAATATATTTAAATCTTTATTGATCAGAAATTAGAAACAGGTTTCTGTGTGTTCATTTTGATTTGCTTCAAAATACTTTTTAACATTTAACGTTTATGTCACGTATTTCTGTTTTTAATATGCACTCATCTTAAGTTGATTCTGTGGCAGGTGCATTAAACAGAGTTATATTATTTTTAAGTTTTTCAGTTCCTCCCAAACACGGTTAAATTTTATTTACAAGAAATTGTACAGCTGTGAAAATAAAATTGGCAAAAAAGTTTGATTTCATTTGTTTCAGATTACCTTGAAGGATGTACTTCAGATAGATGATGAATGAAAACTCGGGGTACATTTCAGAAATACTTCAGAAAATACATACTTGGAAGACAATTTTGCTCGAAAATTGAAATTGTTTCTGCATTTTATGGGCTTTCCTTAAATTTTAAACGTGTCAAGAACTTTTGAGACAAACATTGTTGATCGTAAATTATGTTAGGTTATCATGTTGAACATAAAACTAGAAACGATAAAAGTAGTATTTATATGGATGTGCCATTAGCATCATCATATAGTTCATAAAATGAAAATAATTTTTATGGCAGTACAATACATAAAGTAATTTCTCCTGATTAAAAATGCTTAAATCAAAAATAAGTTCTCGTTTACGTCACTTTCTTACTTATTAAGAATAACAATTGAATTTGGGATTTCTAAAAAGGAAAATTCATTGTAAGCTAATTGAAATACATCAATAGAAAATAATACAGGAAGAACAATTCACAAATGTTTATTGTTTTGATATTTAATTCAAAAAATATTTTTTTAAGAAAAATGATATAGCTAGGAAATAACTTTTCGCGAAACATTTTACACTGTTAATTATTTCATCAAATCTTTTCTGTATTGCATTGTTGACACTATGAGTTCATTTATCAGTAATTCTTTCATTTTTTTCTTCCTTAACCCTTTGTTAGAAAAATCTGGTTTTTTAAAAAGTAAACATTAATGTTTACACTGAACTGTTTCTGAGAAAGAAAAACTCTAGTTTTAAAAATCAAGTTTTCAAGGTTAAAGAAATTCTTCAGAAATACGAATTTCAAAGTATAAAAAGAAACTACAGGAACTCAAAATATTTACGTAAATGTCTTCTGTATGCATAAAAAAGAGGTTGTGCTATTGTGCTTTACTATGAAGTGGAACGAAATGTTGTTATGGTAGTTGTATTGATTACACGTCTGCCTTCAGATATCTTCAACTCTTTGAAAACTATTTCTTCCCGGAAGGGGGGTCAACTGTATATCTTTACTCAGATGAATCAGGCACAAAATATGTATGAAATGCTACACAACAACAACATTCAAGTCCTCTTTCATGAAATGAAAGAAGACTTGAATTCAATGAAAAAATTCAATGTTTGAAATTCAATATTTTTTTTGCCTTCTTTAGTTTAGTGTCTTATGTCTCAGTGTTAATGAAAATTATTTATTCTTATCTATTTAACGAAAAGAAATATTTTCTGAATTATAACGGAATGAAAAAGCATTGTGCTGATATAGTTGTACAAAGTACTGCAATTTTTTTTGTCTTTTCTGGGAACAGGCCATTTATACAAGTACACAAGTACGTATACATACATACATATATACATCCATCCATCCATTCATACAAATATGCATACATATAAACATATACAGTATGCCCGCTCAAGCCTGTTGTCACCCCCAATAATTTATGAACGGCAAGAGCTATAGTCATAAAAGTGGGACCTAGGTATAGTAAGGTGGCCATGTGCTACACACAAAAAAATTGCTTACAGCTCCACCTGTTTGAGTTATTGTCTCAAAAACAGTACTAGATACATGAAAAGTAAATTACAAAGTTATTCAACATCATCTATTTAGTAAAAGAAAACACCTTTCGTAAAGTAATAATGAAAACAGAAGGCGTAAAATGCATATTTATTTGGTTCGTAATTCCCAAAATAGGAACGCGACAACTGAGCAGATACTAATGGCAGGGTATGATCAGAGACCCTATGATTGGTTCAACTGCATAATGAATCGCTTGGATGTCCAGCCAACGTTCCTTGCCGACATCATAAGGACGAATGAATCATGCTTTGTGCGTGATACTTGTACTATGTACAATAAGCAGAACAATAGCATTTCTGGTAACTGAATAATCATAGATGTGCTGTAGAAGTTCGACATCAATTTCTCTGGTCGATAAATGTCTGGAGCGGAATATTCAAAAGTAGACTGTGAATGGCCTGGTATATTACGAGGGCACGTTAACGAGTGCCGATATTTATCATTATTGAAGGACGTACAATCAATTTTCTAGAGAATTTACGGTTGAGTGACCTCCGGAATGTATGGTTCGAATACGACGGTGCCCCCGCACAAGGTATCATGTGTCACACAGTTTATTCGAAACACATTCCAGCAACAAGTCATAAGGTATGATGGTTGCGCTAATGGCTTGCTCGATCACCTGACTTGAACCCATTGGATTTTTTTGAGAGATACATTCAACAAAGAGTGTTCATCAACGCTTCAGGAACTTCGAAGCCATCTTCCGGATTGTTGTGCCATCGTGTCATTTGCCCTGTTGAAGAAAGTGCAGCGGGAAATGCAAACCCGTGTCCAGATGTGTATTTTTGCTGAAGGATTAAATTTTGAACATGACAGGTAGATGAGCCTCATTTCCGGAAAGTGTAGTTTTGTTCAACTCAATCAAACACTTGTGTGCTTTGTGCTTTTCATTTGTATCATTTTTATACGAAAGATAATCCCCTCAGGGGTTCACCTTCTTTAGGTGAGTACGGGTGTCTCAATCCCGAGGTACCCTAGTGATCTTTTCCTTTTCCCAAGGGGTTTACTGTCTTTGGTAAACACGGGCTTCACGAACCCAGGGTACCCTAGTGATCTTTCTCTATTTTCGACCCTCTTTCTTATCATGCTATTTCCCCTTTTCTTCTTTTCCCGTCCAGACCACTTTTTAACGAGTGTTTGGCGCAGCTTGGTCGAAGTTGGCCCTTGCGCAATTAAAATTCAAATTCGCTCACTCACTCATACGAAAGATAATTTTAGTAATAATCCATGATGCTGAACAATTGGTAATTGACTTTTTTTTATGTATCTTGGACTGTTTTTGAGATAATAACACAAACTTGAAATTTTTATCCATTAGTTGGCGCTGTATGCAGTTTTTTGTGTAGCGCATGACAACCTACTGTACCTAAACCCCACTTTTATGACTATAGCTCTTTCCGTTCTTAAGTTATTGGGGTGACAGCAAACTTTAACGGGCACACTGTATATATTACATAATGCTGAGTAAACATGAAACATTTTTCAATAAAATTTAGAAAACCGTAAATAAATTATTAAAAAAACTATATCTTTCACATTTTTAAGATGCAGTAGCCGAGTGGCCTTGGTCACGGACTCGTTGTCAGCATTGTTGAGTCACGAATTCGACTCCTAGTGCCACTGAAAACCCGCTTGTAGAGGGGCTAATATTTGTTAAATCTGTCGAGACCCAAAGTGCTCGCGTTAATATGGTGTGTTAGTTTAGAGAGGGTGTGCCAGCTCAGTGTAGCTCTCGTCGCTTGATGGAGGTAAAAAATTACGAGATCCGTCACCAAAAGCCCTTGAGTAGCTTCAGAGTGTGACGGTAATAGACTCTTACTTATTCACTCAACAATATGGAGACCTAGTACTAAAAATATATCTGGGGAATATATTTATTTATCGTCTACTGTTTTTATTAGCATGAAAACTGACAATATGGTAGAAAGTACATATATATACACTCATGGACAAAAATATTAGCGCACCAAGAAATAATTGCGGGATCGTAACGAAACTTGGAATGAAGGTACATGTTGGGGAGATATGCAAATGATTAGAAATGCAGCGTGATTGCGCATTACGTATAGCCGGTAGAGGGCGATTTAGGTCGTTCTCCGTGGAGTATAAAACAGGTAACCAAAGCTTGTTTGAGTGTGCTGGATAGTTTACAAAGAAAGAGCTGATGTAGACACGCCATTACGCCGTTTTCAAAGACAGAATGAGCAGCTGTCACAATTTGAGAGGGGGAGAATCATCAGCATGATAGAAGCTCGGTGGCCCGGCTAGGCGGTAAACCGTCAATTAGGCCACTGGGAGGGGGTGGTCGAGATATTAACGAAGAAAAAGGCTCAGGACGCCTGGGCGGGCCTCCCCGAAAGGCTGCCACATAAAAGAAATACACGCGTACAGCCGATTGCTTCATCGGGCCGCCATCCGAGCTCAGGTGGCTCCTTCACAAAGGCCCTGTTTTTCTCAAACCATACAAAGGTGCCTGGCAAAAGGATTTTTGGGGATCGCGGGCCCATTACGTGTGCTCCCCTTGACGCCCACCCACTGCCCGCATCCGTTTGGGTGGTGCCCGCACGAAAAACTGGATTGCAGCGGAATGGAACCGGGGTCGTCTTTAGCTATGAACCCAAAATTCAATCTCAGCAGTGATGACAATCGTGTTCGTGTTTGGAACCCCTTTGGGGGGGACGCCCCCAATCCTCCCTTTTTGCTTTACGGCGCCCCACCGCCCCCACGGTTGGTGTGATGGTATGGGGGCCATTGCCTACAATACACACCCCCCAAAAGTATTGATCCCTGGCACCATGACAGGCAGCGGTATGCCCCATGTCATCCTGAAACCCCCCATGTGTTGCCTCTCTTTGCAATGGCCCCCCGGGGGGCCTTTTTCCCAACAAGACAATGCGGGGCCCCTCACACGGAAAAGGGTGTCCAAGACTGTCTTCGCACTGTTACTCCCTTCCTTGGCCTGCCCGATCCCTGATTTTTGTCCCCAACCCAGCATATTTTGGGATCATTTGGGATGGCAAAGTTGGGCACCCCACGTTTTTTAAGAGCAAAAGGAAAAGGTTACAAAAAATTGGAACGCAATTCCCAAAGACATCATACAGAACGATGCCTCAATGCTCGATCACCCATCGTACATTCCGCGCTATAGGGGGGGTTTTCCAACAGGGTATTAAATCCTTCGGTTCTTTTGCCCTTTTCTCTGAAAAAAATGATCCTTTTTCTTTGATTTTCTAATTATTTACTTATATCAAAGTAGCCCATTACGTATGAAAAATTTTTGTTTCTTTTTGACGACTCTTTTTTTTGGTGCGTTAATTTTTTGTCCATGAGCGTATATAAATATTATTTCAAATCATTCATTTATTTCATTTTTTCCTATCAACTATAAATGTTTTTCTTCTGAGTACTTTCTACCATATTGTCAAAAATTTCAAGCAAATAAAAACAGTGGATGACAAAAGAAAATAGATTTTAATCAAAATTGTGAGATTTGGAAACAAATTTCAAGCTGTTTATTTTAATTCCGTTGTAATGACAATTTATCTTTATGCGGGAAAAGGGGGTATTTTAGTGAACAGTGGAAAATTTCATCATCCCATATTGTAGTAATGGTACATGTTTTAAAAAACACCTTTGTTTCATCTTCTGAAACAAAAAAATTGAAACCGCGTAGTGACTTTTTGTCCATACCTGGAATAGAAGATGAAAGTTTTTTTTCCCCAAAAGGTGAAAATGATGAGCTCAACTCCCCAATTTTTAATTCTTTTTTTTTTTTTCCCGAAAAACCCGGATGGAACTGAATTATGGGTAGGTAAACGAAAAACCCTTTTGGTTACATGAGAAAAACCTGATGAATGTTCGGGCAAAAAAATAAAATTTTTTGCTTTTTTTTTGTCCTCAACCTATAGAAGCGAAATGGCGTTATTTGTTGAATTTGATGTTACAAAGGGGAAAAACAATTAAACCCATTTTTACCCTAAAAAATTCAAAAAAACTCATATCATTTATCTTCATCACGATAATCATATTTTATATTTTCCCGGAAATCAATTTTTTCCCCCAAACTGCATAAAAATTTGTTTTGGGAAATTTGATAAAAGTTTTGGGTTGCATATTTCCTTAGATATCATTTTTATGAAAAAAAAGATCACGGTTAAGAAATATAAGACTGGGAATTAAGTTGACATTTTTTCAGCTGTAATATTTACTTTAATGACGTATTTTTTCTTAGATTATTTTACTGATAAATTAATATATGAAAAAGGCATGCATGAAGAGGGTTTGTTTTTGTTATTTGTTTTAGTAATGAGGATATCTGTTTTTACTTCTATAATATTGCTGTTTTTGCTTTATTATAATCATACTTTTAAAAAAATTACTCTTAAATGCTAAAAATGAAAAAAGTTATTGTCCTGTTGCTAATTGATTTTATATATTAATTAAAATAATATGATTACCCAAACCGTTTTTTATATAAACGGTATATGAAAAATAAATTTTGATTTAAGTTTTTAAAAATGGGGAATAGATACCCCGGCGATAATTTCTTGAAAAAATATGCTTATTAAAGAAAAATCAAATGAAAAACAATGCAATAATATTAAAAATTTTTAAAAAATAATTACAATGAAAAAATTTTGTGAAAATAAGGATGTTTCACTGGAATTATGTTTTTTTTTAATAAAAAACAGTTCCACAAAGTAACATTAAAACACACATTCTTAATTTAGATTGCCAGTTTATTAACGTCCATTTACAAGTTAAAATGGGGGCTATTAGGGATGGACCTCATAATTTTAAACCCAAGGTCAAGTAAAGGCGATCTTGAACGGGCCCCCCCACTCAAGTTCCCAAAGTTTGGGGTACAGTAAAATCCGGCATAACGCGCCCCTTACTTTCAAGCTGCATTTTTGATTTTTAGGTATATTTGCCGAATAACCCCCCCCTTTTTTTTTTTACAAATGAAACCTAAAATGAAAGGGTATGCAATGTTATGTTTTAAAGTCTTTTTATTCGAGGTATTATCCAAGTCTTTGAAAAAATATTAAAATTTTCCCCGGAACTACAGCCCCTTTTAAGTTTTTTTAAGCATATTTTTCTTTTAAATAAACATTATTCTGATACATGTAAAGTCTCTTTTTTTTTAATGCTCATCGATCTTTCTCTCTCTCTCTTTTTCTCTCTCTCTTTTGTATTTCCCAAAGTTGTCGTTTTTTTTACCGGGAGTATAACGTTTCACCCATAAATTTCGATAAAATTTTTTTTTTGGAAAATGCGCGGGGTTACCTTAAATTTTACGGGGTACACTGATGGCCCACCTAAAAATTCAACACCCTAAGGGAAACATGCAAATAACATGAAATTTACAACAGCTTTTTGGGGGTGAGATATACAAATATTAAATTTCAGCGCAAACACATCACGCGGGCCCGTGGCGCCACCTCAAAAACGCTATTTAAGGCCCGGAAATTTCGGCGATTTCAAGTTTCGGAATTTGTTTTCTTGTGGTTTTTTTAAAAAAAAAAAGATCAGTTATGTCTCGTGAAAACAACGATGAGCTTTTTATCAAGTATTCGAGTTCGACAGAGGAAGGAATGGCCTACCGGTTTCGGATTATCTTTCAGGGGAAATCCCGGGAAACGTGTTGGACGAAAAACCCCACAACTGTAATGCGGAAAGTAACCCTTGGATGGGGAAGGAAAACGGACCGACGTGGGTCCCTCCCTCTCGGGGCCCCCACTTCACGTGAGGACCCGGCAAATTTTGCGCCTGGCGGGGACGGATCACTCCCGGGACATCACGAACCATAGCACGGGACATTGAGGGCTGTAACGCATCATTGGGGTCTGCGCTTTTCCATTCGACGCCGTTTCCCGCAGAGTGGTCTGTCCCAAGACATCCATTTTCCCCCTCTACCCTTGACGCAGAACCACAGACGTCTCCACCGCCAATGGTGCGATGAAAGAAGGATGTGGGCGGCAGAATGGGAGATTGTTTTACTGACGAGTCACGCATCTGTCTGCAACACCACGATAGTCGGATTCGAGTCTGGAACACCGTGGAGAGGATGCTGGGCAACTGCGTTATGTACCGCCACACTGGTCCTGAAACCCGGGGATTTTGGTATGGGGGGTATTGGATATCCTCTCGCACTCCCCCTAGTACCATTGCCGGTCTTTAAAAAGCCAACCTACATCTCCGGTGTTGGAGCCAGTTGTCCTTCCTTTCCCTTTAGGGGCGGGGACAACCCTATTTCAAAAGGAAATGCGCGACCCACGTGGCCGCATTGTCCAAAGGGTTCCTCCCAAACACCAGATTAAAATTTCTTCCCTGGCCCGGGTCGTTTTCCGGATCTTTCGGATAGAAAAAATGTGGTTCATGGTTGCTCAACGGTTTACCCCGATTACACCCCCAAACTGCCCCCAAATCTGCTTTGGCAAGTGGAAACTGCTTGGTCTCTTTTACCCAAGGCCCCATCCAAAAAATATCTTTGAATCAATGCCGAAGGGTGTGGCGGGGGGTTTATCTCCAACAATGGCGGCTACTCTGGCTACTGATTCTGGCGGAACCCCCCTTCCGGTCTATAAATTTAATCATTTGATACTTGGTCAACATGTTATCTACAAAATACATTTTTGTTGTGCTATCTCTTGTCTTTCTTGGTGTTGCATTTACGGTGGCCAGCTATGTACTTTGAGTCTTTGCAGATTTAACGCGCACATCAACCCGCATCTAATATCAAATCCTTCGGGGCGTAAGACACACTCGCCTGCGGGGGTCCCCCGGGTCCCAGAAAGGCCCCCAAACCTGATATATATTTAACCAATTTTTAAATTATAAAGGTAATACCCCTGACTGTTAGGGCCCGCTTGCAAGGGGACCCTGACACTCTCCGTTACTCCACTGTCCTTAGTATCACCGTATCTCAAACCAACAAATCTGTAGAAATAACACTAACCACGATTTCACTCTTCCGTGACCCCCTCTACTACCACAGCCATTTCTTGATTTGGAAACAACCCTGAAAAATAATAGGGATGATATAAGTTTTTAAAATTATCTATACATCACTCTCATTTCCTTTTCTATCCTAATTCGCAAGAATTTATTTTCATGCTCCATTTAAATACATTTAATACATTTAAATCGATCTCATATGGTATTTTTAAGTTTATTTATGTTTAAATGTTAGGTATATTTACATTATATTAATGATGAAATTAAATTGTTTCGAATATTCAAAAGTTTGACAGTGTTTTTTAAAAATATTTCGTAACAATCCATTCAGAGACGATGGGTAATAAATCCATAAGAAATAGGATATTTAGTTATAAGTCATTCAGCAAGGGATACAATATACCTCTCAAAAGCAAAACCCATTGTTTACAGATCATTGTTCAAAAATTCTTACAGAGGAAATCTACAATTTTTCACACGTGAAACTAATTTCCATAACAAAGACAACTGTTATATTAATTATGGTTATTTTATTGACAATTGTTATTTTATAATTGCCTACTATATTTAGGCATTTTTCCAATTTGGATTTTATAAACAATTTTGTAGGATCACTTAATTTTATATAATTATAAAAATAAAATTTTTTAGTTATTATAATTTTTAGTTTAATTTATTTTATTATTTCGGAAATTTCTTATGAACAAACTAGGTCTTAACTAAAATACCTGGTTTTATAAATTATAAACTCACCTAAATGAGTATAATAGTTTAATTTGAAGTATATATTTCGTTATAAACTATAATCACCACTGAAGTATTTTACGTAATAATCCATATCCAACGGTAAATGATTTTGGGCACTCTTTTAATACCTTACCAACTATGTTATTTTTAAGACTAATTTCTTTTCTCAGGAACCATATTTGGTCAAACGTCTTAACTAATTACATCACAGCTCTTTTAAATATGACTGAGCTGTAAAGAGATTTATTCTGCTCTTAAGCAATAATGTTCAAGTGAATTCGCTAATACAAGTAAAAAACTTGTTTTTACACCTAAAGGGTCTTTTCACAACTTAAATATTTAGTCATAAGAAAATCACACAATACACACAAAACGGATCCGAATAACACAACATATTTTTTAACCCGATTTAACCTTCTTCCAATACCTTTTTTTTTTTAAATATCATAAATGATCGGATATTGGAAACTCTAGGTTTTTAAAAATGCCATTGACAAAAAAAAAGCTTTCAGATATTTCTTTGAAAAGAGAAGTTAATTTTTATTTCGATGTAGGATACTATGTATTTTCTACTTTATTTTAAAAAAAAAAAGGATACAGCTTTAATCTAGTTATTGATCGGTAAGAAACATGAAATATAACAAATTAAAGATCAATGCCTGGATAATGTAGCATTATTTAGCTCAACTGTTGAAGGTCATACAATCCTTTTCAAGGTCAAGATTTCAAGAAAAACGATTTACTAAGCAATATGATTTCCTACGGAATAAAATGACTCTTTTATTCCTTGATAAAAGTATGAGTGTGTTTTGTTTCACGGAAGTTCAAAGTAAAACAAATTAAGTACATAATTTGTATTTTTCCTGTTTAAAGAGGATGTAAATTTACATATTTCATATTTGTTACCATGGCTCCGCCTAGATAACTAAAAAAAATAAACTATTACTAATCTTGGTTTTATTTTTCAGATTAATTTATAAAAGTGTTAAAATAGTTCATAATTGTTCCTGAGAGAAATATATTAGTATATGAGGTATGTGTTTATTTGGATAGACTTAGAAATTCCAATTAACTTTTCATTGTCAGAAAAAAAAAACATTTAACATTCTAAAAATTTTTCAAGTCTAAGGTATTTGAAAGCTTCTAATTCATACCATGTTCTTATGCTTCTTAAATATTTCTTGACTAAAAAATTTAGTCAATTTTCTTAGAAAAAATTTCCATTCATTAAAATGCTTCCACGTTTGTACAGAACACCAGGATTGTGTATTTCAAAAACATTTAGGGAAAAATATTTTAGCATTAAATAGTTATTTTGATTCTTCTTTTAAAAATAGCAGAATTTTAAACACGTATTCTCTTTTATCTCTATTATTTTTTTACTTAATTTTTCATTAAAAACAATCTTATATTTATTTGGTTTCTAAAAGAATGTCATTTTATTTTTTTCCGATGCAATTTTTATTTTTCAGAAAAAATATGTACAGAAAAAGGAGTTATAAATATTGCTTATTCATGAATATAATAAACATTTAGATTTCTTTTCCCCTTTCCTTTT
>BMAV01022253.1:114128-132567 GCA_019973955.1 Trichonephila inaurata madagascariensis | reverse complement strand
AATAATTTTAATAATTAATAATAATTTTAATACTAACTTAAAAATAATTTTAATAATAAATTAATAATAATTTTAATAATAAATTATGCTTCTTATTAATACTAATGTTTAATAATAATTAATTATAATAAATAGTAATTAATTTTAATAAAAAATAATTAATTCACTAACTTTAATTATTAATAATTTTTATTAATAGTTATTTTTTTAATATTTTTAATATAATAATTTTAAATATTTTTAATTATTAATAATTTTAAGTATTTTTAATTATTAATAATTTTAAATATTTTTAATGAATAATAATTTTAAATAACTGTACTAAAATAAATAATTTAAGTTATAAGTTTATTTAATTAAAAACTATTTGTAACTAATTTTTATGAAAAATATCTTTTAATATTTATTACATATTTTATTATAAATATTATTTATTAATAAAATATATATTTATAAAATTTAATATAAATATTTATATATATGATTACAGTAATTTTTTTACTTTATAAAATGAAAAATAATTACATAAAATATCATTTAATATATAATTAACCTTTCATAAATAAATTTATTTAATTTAAAGAAATAGTTAAATGAATTGAGGGAAAAAAAAGTTGATCACGCGCGCGGGTGGAATCGAACCCTGACCTCGTGAGGAGTAAGCAGACGATTTGCTAAACAAGCTACAGAATCGTTGGATGAAATTAAAATTTAATTGTATAAAAGCTAAGCATGAATTTCAAAGCCTAATTTCTCCAAATTGACAGGTCATTCGGCGGAATTACATTGAGGGGTGAACATCCTAAGGGAGTACTACTATTACACGAAGTTTCGATCCCAAATGAAATTCCTTAGTCGTGCCCTCTCCTTGTAAGATATTCAACGATACTGCACAATTAACAAATTTTATATACGACATTCAACTTTTTAGAAATTTAACTATTTTAATAATTTCAAACGTGTGGGATTTTCGAAGATATACACATTGTTACATGTAAACATTAAATTAACTGCAAGTCTGTGAGATTTCCAATCCTGAAACATGCATCAGAAATATAGGAAAATCTTAAACGTCACATTTTAAAAAGAATGTGCCTATTAATTTAAAATTAAAATAACTACAAAGGGGGCACCCGGGTTTGAACCAGGGACCTCTCGATCTGCAGTCGAATGCTCTACCACTGAGCTATACCCCCGCGAATACCTCGGGATAAAGAAAGCAACTAGCTCACAAAAGAAGCATTTCCTTGACGTCAAGGCTTATCACTTCTTTCTGCGATTATTTCTATCATTTTTGTGTGGTTGTGCGTGTGTGTAAATCTTATATCATAACAAGTTTTATTGTCATATTTTATTTATGAAATTTTATAATTATTTGTGAATAGATTATTTCAAATAAAAATTTTTTCAACCTTTTAAAGAGGAAGTGGAAGCAATTCATTTTCTGTTAAAAATTGGAGATTTAAAAAAAATTGCCTTTGTATAGTTTTTCTTTATTTTTTGAAAAAAATCGCATTTATTTAAAAAGTTTTAACAGTTGTAAATGAAAGGAAGATTCTTAGCAGTTTATATAAAAAAGATTTTTCTTTTAAAAAAACCTTACAACTAAAACAACAAATAATTCCAAATCAGATCGTCAGAAATAACAACGGAAAAAAACATGCAGCCTTTTGGATGGAACCCAGTCATTGTCCTCTTAAATTTTTTTTCATCCCACACAGGGATTTCTGCTATTTTCTATTTAATTTATGAAAGTTTTATTTTTTTAAAAATTGTGTTTGTGAGGTAAGCAAATAAAAATAAACTGAATTATATATATATATGCCGTGTGCAGGAAAAGAAATCATCTTAATTCAATGATTTTTGGATACTTAGAAAAACAATTTCTATATATATATATCACTATATATCCTACTGAATGTTCACGCAAATCAGTAGCGTACATTGACCTCTTTTATTGGAGTGAGTGTTTATTAACGTCGCATTATTAAGCAACACATGTCATTGGTGAAGGACCTTGTAATTTTAAGCTACGGCCAAGTGACGAGGACGACATTTGAGCTGACATTCCCATCTCTGAATTTCCATGCTACGTCGTCAACGTGAGGACTTTTTGCCTCTAGAGATTTCACGCGCATTGCCCCCTCCCCCCACAGGTAGGTTTTCAAGGGCTGTGGGCTCGAACTCATGACGCGCTGGCCATGAGCACATGACCTTGAGCACAAGGCTGCAGAGACCACCTCTCTTATGGGTAGGGTGAGTGAGTGAGAGTTTATATATATATATATTTCTATAAAGTTGTACGAGGGTTATTGGCAACAAACCTTGTAATTTTGAACCACGGTCAAGTGACGAGAACGACATCTGCGCTGGCATCTCCTAACTTCCACTCCACACCAACGGAAGTTTGAGCCTCAAACGTACATCTGCCTCCTCTACACGATGGGTCTACACTGGCACTAGGCTTGAACTCATTTCTCGCCAGCCACGATACCATGACCTAGACCACTAAACTACTGGAGCCTTCTCTGTCGTGGGTAGGGGGTTATATTCTAAGAAAAACTTGGAAGAGAGCAGGTAAGGCGAGATAATCTCCGTGGCAAAAATTAAAAATTTGTTTTTCTATGGGAGAGGGGGTTGAACACCCAAACTCCACCCTTGTGTACGCCACTGATGTATTTGCTAAGAGCATTGGAAGAATATTGTTGTATGATATGCCTACAAGTTGCTTTTCAATGGAATGATATACCGCATGCCAGTATTCAAAAAACACGTTTCAAATTAAAAGTATAACAGTTTTGCAATTAATCGAATTTTCAAATTTACAGTACATTTGAAAACATATAATTTTAACTTTACGGGTTGAGATAAGTATATATACTTCCCATAAATATTCATTGAATTGTAGGAAGTGCAATGCACTTCTAGAAGACCATGAAAGAGTTTTCTTTATCTCAGTGGGAAGAAAAAGCGTGTTTAACATATAAAACTCAAATCCGCCACAGTTGTTGAAATTTACAATTAATAAAAATAAATTGATTTTATTATACGAAAAGAAAACATTTTCTCTAAATAAGAAATGTTTAAATTATAGATTTCAATTTGGTTATAATGGTTTTTTTTAAAAGTTACAAACCGTATAAAAACAGATGAGTGATTTGAGTAAAAACTATACCAAATCATATACATATGCAATATATAAAAGATTTACCATAGTTGGATTTCTTAAACAATACACATGACTGGTTTATTTTAATTAACATTACAGTTGGCTCTCGTAATACAGAACTAAAGTGAAAAGAACAATATCTGAATTACCACATCATATTTCCATAGTACTACAAGCGAAAACTCTGAAGTCCAGTTCATTTTAACGAGCAATAAGGCTTTATGATTCTAAAGGACAGCTTTTGATCGAATCAGGACTCGAACACATGACTCTTAATATCACCAGCCATTTTTTGAAACACACTACCTTCCGTTACATATGAATTACTAAAACCCAGCAACAACATTTATAAACATCTTGGTTGTAATTTAGATGCATTTTAAAGAATGGGGCCAAAATTCGTTAATCTTTTACGTATCGAAAAGTGTCTCTCTCTCTCTCTACAATAATTTACATTCAAATGCTTATATGCATTATGTGCATTCAATAAAACTGCACCTTTTAAATTTAGAAATATTCAACAAACAATAATGCCTCCCTTTTTGTCTCTTTAATATCATATATATATATATATATATATATTAATTATTAAATTGAATTTAATATTAATTATAGTTAAGCTGTTTGAATATTATTGGTACATATTTGTAAAATTTAGGTTAAGCACTCGCTATTTTTTTTTTTATTATTATTAAATGGGCAGCTGTGATTTTATTTAAATTTGTAAACGGAAGACAGGAAAAAGGGGGCCTTAGAATGACAAGAATCATCAATAATAGAAAATATCACTATCTTTTGGGGAGAGTGTCTTCCGTGTTTACGTAAGATTTCAAATTTTACGAGGTGGCCACAGTAGCTTAAGTGGTCATGGTCACAAACTCAAGACTAGCATTGGCGAGTAACAGTTTCTCGATTAGATACCAATGAAGACCTATCGTGTAGAGGACCTACTGCACATTCAATCTGTCGTGGCTGAAAGTCATCACGTTGGCATTGCGTGGAAGTTAAGGGAGTGGGGTGCTAGCTAAGGTGTTGGCTTCTTCACTAAGCTGTCGTTCATAATTACGTGGTCCATCACCAGCAATCATTCATTTACAAAATATCGATCGTAATACTTTGCATCACACACATAATATTATAGTCCTATTCATAGACTAATTTCTTATAACACTTTGGAAGGGTCCTCCGAGTGGGAGGTGTAAGCAGACGGATACATGATCGATTCCAAGACTGATTTTGTTGTCTGCATCTTTTTCCGGAGTCTTCACAGGATTTATCTTTTTAAACTGAAAACATATAACACTGTCTTTCAAGCAGAGATCTCCGGAATTAAGTTCTCTGTCTGTTGGGCAGTTGCTTATAATGTTAGAGTTCATATTTATACCGAAAGCCTATCTTCAATTTCCCTCCTCCAGATTTCAACAAACAAATCTTACTATTTAAATTTAATTAAAAATAAACTTTCTATACGCCGAAATTTTTACAACATTCTTGGGTTAAGACCCATAATGAAAATTATTACTGCGACATTGTGGATTATTGTGCTAAACTTGCCTCTTCAGATGGCAAGGAGGAATGAGTGACTGGCTCTTGCTCTTAAATTTTTTTAAAAAATATGCCTATTGAAGACTGGCAGAATTTTTGGACTAATTTTAATACTGGTTGAAAAATACATACCGACCCCAGATATTATCCTAGACACATTTTTCATCTTTTAACTAACCATGGCCCATTCCTATATTTTTAACAAACAATTTATTTTAAAAACTTCAGTTGTCTCTGTGGGTATATTGGAGGGGGGGGGGGGTTCTCTATGTTCTCCATTGCACTTTTACAAAACATTATCACTTAATTTACAGGATATATAGGTATGCTTATGGTCTTAGGAAATGGTAGCGTCACCTGGAGATTATTGCTGTTTTTGATGTAACCTCGCAAGATTGCTGGAATAATACTTTTCCTCCTTCTGTTGCCCTATATATATATATTACAAGCTTTTATTTAACTTGCAATGTAAAACAGTGCTTCTCAAACTTTCAATACTGTCGACCCAATATTCAATCATAATTTTCATCACGCCCCCCTCCATACAATACCAATGTATTGAATTCAATAATACACTATACTTCGATGCTACAACTACAATATGACTTAAACCTCTTAAGTGCCACCAATGTATATAAACGTCTCGCTCAGCCAAAGCGTTATTCCCCCGGACGTATATATACGTCTTTACGAAGTACGAGATCCTTTCTGAGCACTACTATCTATAAAATTATTCCGAAGGCTTTGGAATGCATTAAAAGGCCTCACGTACGCACGCCTACGTGGAAAACGGTGGCATTGGGAAGAGAATAGCGTAACTTTTAATCGGCAGTTAAGGGATAAATTATGAACTGTACACATTATCAAGATAAGTGTTAATTTTGTATATTATTTTATATATGACAAGGCTGGAGTCACTGATAATTATTTAATTTGTTCTTAATTTAGTATTGTTAAATTAATCAGTGCTGATACATTTTAAGTGTATTATATCAGAGTAAATGTCTATTTTTTTAAATGTCAGAATGTATTTTGTTTACTTTCAGTAAATTAGTAACTTTTTTAAAATAATCTTTTGTTTTCGACTTTTCAAAAGGCTCGCGCCCCCTCGTAGAATTATCACGCCCCCCAAAAAGGGGTGTGCCCCGCAGTTTGAGAAACGCTGATGCAAAATGTTCGGGTGGAATCTTGCAACTCAAATTTTGAATATGTCTTCAACCGATTGAGCTGAAATTTTGTATACACGTTGAGTATAAATGACAATGCATGTTTTGACTATTTATATTACGATATCGCAATTAGAGTTAAAAAGACTAGCTGCATGGCCCGGCATTGCACGGGCTTTCTCTACTTTTATATAAATTTTCCCTTTCCTTCACAAAATCACACACACATTACTTCTAATACTCTTTTTCAAAATGACTTCCACCAAAATTACTTTTTTTCCCGTGTTATTGAATCGATATTCTGCACTAAGAAAGTTCAGGCTTTTCTCTTTTAGAATCTTTCATTTAAAAAATAAAATGCCTAAATTTTTTTTTTTTTTTTACGATTTTTCAAAAAATACTTAAATTTTTAATAAAATTTTGAAAAACTTCGTCATTTTTAAATATAATCGCACGAAAATATTTTTTCGTTTGTAGAATAGTATTATCCAAATTTTGCACAAAAATTGAAAAAATTTGGTTTAAAATTACGGATTTAAAAAATAAAATTGTGTTTTTCGTTTTTAATATGTTATAGTAAAAGAAAAAACAAAATTAATTTTGCTTTGTCCAATGTTGTTTTGGTCAAACAAAGTTTATCCCCCTTCCCATTATCCTGTTGTTGCGGCCCGAGTGAAATATCTATCGTATATATAGGTGGCCTGGAGGGAAAAAAGTTGAGTACCCCTTAGCTGGACTGTTCAAAATTAACTGGCATACGACCTTGCAACAATGATGCGTTGAATGAGATTAACATACTGAGAAATCTCTGTCCAGCGATAACAAAAAAGTAAAGAATAAATTAAAAGTAAAAAAAAAAATAATAAATAAGCTTTTATTTAAATGTTCTAAAAAGAATAAAATGAACTTTTCTTTTAAAACTTTTTTTGCTATCAACTTATAAAGTCGTTACACAATTCATGATACAAAAGCTTGACGCGAGATTTACCTGAGAAGATAAATAAGCAAACTAAACAATTTGATCTGATTGATTTTAATTTTTAAAATTTTCAAAAGTAAATACGAGTACTTAAATCTCGCGACAAGCTTTTATATCATAAATTGTGTAACGACTTTATAGGTTGATAGCAAAAACAGTTTTAAAAGAAAAGTTTATTCCTTTTAGAGCATTTAAATAAAAGTTTGTTTTTAAAACTGTTTTTTTTTTACTTTTAATTTATTCATTGTTATAATTTTTATTCTTGGCATTGTACATTTGTATTGCGCAATTGTGTGTGTGTGTCTAGGGAATTTGCTTTTATATTATTTGTATTGTGTAATTACGTATATATATATATGTTGTGATTTTACCTTTTATTTGTAATTTTGTGAATTTACCTTTCATTTGTATTATGTGGTTATGTATGCGTATTGTGAATTTGCCTTTGGTTTGTGCTGTGTAGGTTTGCTGAATACTGTGAAAACGTAAAAAAGAATTTTTTTTTTTTTGAATAAAGACTGAACGCGAGGGGAGAGTTTTTTCCCCGGAAAACCGGTTTGTAGCTCTGAACCTCTTTCGGGTGAGTTCGGTTCCCCTGGGTATTCTGCCAATAACCCTAGTATTGCTTTATAATGCAATATTAAAAAATACTTATTAACTCTCTCAAACCTTACGAGATGAAAGAAATATTATTTGGGTACTTATTGATGTACGAGATTCTATATTGTATAAAGAAGGTTTAGATTAATAAATTTAACATATAATATTAATATGTTGGAGTATTTTTATAAGAAAAGCTCTCTATTTCTCGAATTCGAATCCTGTATTCTTTTTCTAGTGAATTGAATAAACCCGATCTAGAAAGTTAGGTAATCATAAGATAGCAAAATTCTTTTGAAATAAATAAATTAAAAGCATCCAAAAGTTAAAATTTGGATAAGTTTTTTTAACATTAAACAAAAAAAAAAAAAAAAATCTGTCGAAGGTCTAAAGCTCTAATTTTTTATTTTTTTATTCAAGTAGCATCCGACATCTGAAGATGAAATTTCATTTCACACCAGTCTATTTTTTTTTTATTTAAAAGTTTCTTATTGGATTTTTAGAATCATTTATCACTCAATGGTTTTTATTTTTCCCTATCATTTTTTACCCTATTTAAAAACAGACGAACAATTTAATGGGTGTTGAATTCTTTTTTTTTACCCTATAACTGAGAGCAAAGGGTAGCTCATAATGGCGAGATAAAAGCTTCCGGCTGCTAAGAGTGTTATTTTACCAAATACTTTTTTAGAAGCATTTGGTAAATCTAGTCTTATCGGTAAAAACTGATCGATTTTACTTTTCACTTAACGAAATAAAAAGGAAGATAAGAGAAGTCTTTTTGATTTCGAGCAAAACTACCCAATATATAGTTTTTATTAAAAAAAATAAAACAATTTAATCACTTCTAAAATTGTATAAGTGAATTCCCAAACTGATTTTTTAGCATTCAATGAGTTTTTGCTAAATAGATTTTATCCGATATTGAGATGAAATAAAATAAAATTCTTGTCAAAATTATATTAATGGCATATAAGTTTGCAGCACTTATTTTTATTGAGATAATTCAATTTTCAAATGCTGATAAGGTAAAGATAAACTTAAACTGTATAATCAAATTACATTCTTATACGATGTGTGATTTTAATGTTTTGATATGCAATAAAAAAGCAATATCAAGTGTCTCAATGATTTTAATTTTAAATAAGTGCCTTTGGCTTTAGTTTACTTTTAACGTAAAATCCACCAATATTTAAACACTGAACGCACCAGAGTTTTTGAATTTCATGCTCATAAAATTCCATTCATCCGATTTGCTAACCATTACAAATTCGTTCGTTTTCAGGTTGCCACTGTTGTTATAGCATTGACAACCTAGGTACATCTTTTAAGTGAAATAAGCAATAATAATAAGTCATGTGTCAGCATTTATTTTTATCTCACCTAGAGATAAAAACCTAAACTGCTTATTCCAAAACACAATTAGGCTTAAAAACCTATCTCCTTCGATTTGAGAAGCAAAACAATGCCTAGGCTTAGTTCTGTGCAAATCAGTTAACATTTTATTCCAGTTTGACCACTGCTTTCGAAAGTGTTCTGTCAAAATTTCGAAGACAGCACTTGCCGAAGGCAGAAAAAAAATTTAGGTAATGATAAAACTGTATAGCGTCTGTTTTTTTCGAACTTTTCAACTTACGGTACTCTGGATCATCCCTCTTGATGGGCACTCACTCCCGTTTTTTCTGATCGCTAACACTTATGCGCTCAACTTAAAAACTTCTAACTCGTTTTCATAAAATTCATGTGCTTATAGAACTTTTCCTATACGCTTCACTAATCTTCTTACAATTTTTTCGGACTTTTTCATGTCTCTTCTATTTAAGAAACTAATGACTGCGCATATTTCACAAAAAGGGTGGGGTTTTCAATATCCGAAACGTTTTAAAAGCGAATAACCAAATGTCAACTCAACCAAATGCTTCCATAATAAATATGTGTCTAGCCCAGGGGTGGAAAATTGTTTCGGCTCGAGGACCACATTGTGGAAACAAAGGATAACGGAGGGCAATATCTTAAAAAAATGATTGCATTGATTAGCTTTTCATCTCAAAATTTATAAATTGTACCATAAAAAATCAATAAACATAAGTTAAATAAAATAGTGGCAGTTTTCTTCAATTTATTTGCGGCACTAATTTCATATAATATATAGCTGCAATCATATTTAATTTTAGAATCAGTTTAATGAGACAAATGTACCCTATTATACTTACCTACAATTTTTTTGAAATTAAGAATGAGATTGCTTGTTGAAATTATATCATCCCAGCCTGCAAGTAAATTACAGCCAACATGGATTTATGTTTAACCTTGTTGATTTTCATGTAAAAAGACTTTGCTCACAAATGTATGTTAACCCAAATATACAGAGCATTTTCTGCCTATTTGGTTTTCTGATTGTCTTGGTGGGCCGCTATTTGCCCACCTATGGGCTAGCCAATAGATGAAATTTAGTATGCTGGCTCTGAAAGGCAACCGCAGTGTTCCATACCAAAACGCGGTACTTAAAAGTCAAGCTTTTTATTTTAACGGTTTTGTTTTATTAACGCTATTAATAGAGGAACACGGAGAGTGTGACGGACCTTGAAGTTTTAATTGGCCACCAAGGGTACAATTGATTTAGCTACCATTAAACTGGTCCACTTTTTTTCAATCTTATCTATGTAAAAATTCCCTCCTCCTTTCAACAGAGAAGTAATTTTTAAAAGCACTTTATACCAGTAATGGTAAAGAATTTTTTCTAATGTCTTGTACAGTTAAAATATTTTTAAGAAATAAAGGTATCTCATGGCGACTACCAAATTTTTTCTTTGTACAACTAAGCATAGAACGATTAAATATGTTGTGGTTCAAAATCGTAAAGTGGAATGTCTGCTCAAAATCCAATCTCGTCATTAGATCATGTTTTTTCTACACTGTTCTTACTTTAGTAAAATAATAATAATAGCTGCCTATTCTGTTAGAGTTATCTTTCTTTCCTCTCTTCTTTAGACTTCCAATTTTGATTTTTATCAATAAGAGAAGTGTATGAAAGGCTTAATAATTGTAAATAAAACAGTGTTGGGGAAACTTCTAAGAATTAAAATATCCAGGAATTTTATATTATAGAGAAATTTGTTTGAGATGAAAAAAAAGTTTTGGCGATGGTTGTTGTCTTGTCCGAGTAGTACACAGAAATCAAATGGTGCTGAAGGCATTCAAAAAGGCACTGGTTATGTTGAAGACCTTTGTCGAATAAAGCAGTTGATGATCCGTGGGATTTCTGTTGTGGAATTTAGCCAATATAAAAGGACAATTAAAAATATGACTAGGAAAAAGCGAATGTCAAAGCAGTGAGGACAAGTATTGTAACGCCTTTGTCCATCAGGGGATATTTTCATCCCTTTAAAGCAGTGGTTCCCAAACATTTTTGTCTCATAGACCCCTTTCCATGTTTTTCAGTTTGGAGTAGACCCCAAGCTTATCTAATATTGAATTTTTTCGAATTTACCAACTTGAATGTCTTTTTGACAGATGGTATAGAGCTACTTACACGAAGCGATTTAAATTTGAAACTGTAGTGAAGTATAGCGTTTAAACCTTAAAAAAAAACATGCTAAATTAATTAAAATTTAATTAATACATAAAATAACTTAGGGGCAATGTTGTCAGGTTTGACCCTTAAACTCCTCAGTTGCTAGTGTCCAGCCCTTATTTCCCCCCTTCTTTTTTGTTGTGGTGTTTGGCAACCACATTGAGAAACTGCTTCTCCATAGGAAAAGTAATTGAAAATTTTCTCACAATATTCCATAATTCGTGATAAATAATAGGTACGTCTTTTTAAAGCCAAAATTGCTGACATGGTCATGGTTTTAATAAAATATATGCTGACGCCTTGTAACTGTAAATTAACCTCATTAAAATTAGTAAATCTATTAAATAGATAAAATCTAGTTTCCACTTGACTAAATTTTCTTTTAAAATTAAAAACTTCATTTGGTTTAATGAGAGCCACTATTATAGACCCTCATTTACATCTCATGGACCCCCAAATTATTTTTTCGCTGGCGTGGACCCCTTGGGGTCTATATAGACCACTTTGGGAATCACTGCTTTAAAATGTCTAGTATGTAGTCTGGCTATAATGGTTAAAATTACGCGGTTGCAATTAAGTTCTGGAATGAAGTGCTTCTTAACACAGGACTGGAGGAGAGTTTATGTTTGACTATTGCATCAGCATCGGTAAGAGTCCGGCTGATCAGGCTATTAGAAAGTTCAGGGGAATTTTGGGCCTCCTTGGCAGGATTATCAGCCTGCTCATTGCCGAAGCAGGTGGAGATGGTGATTAATAAAAATGCTTACTTTACGAAAAAATGCTTCATTTATAAGAAAGAAGATAGGTCAAAATTTTATTTATGATCTAGTTGTAGAAACAATACCCAAGACTTTACACTTCTCTCTAACTCTTCCCCATTACTTGCGAACTTTTAAATTCAGTTCAAAATGCATCAATCATTCTGCAGGACAATCTTTATTGGAAAGTCGGGAAATCGAGGACAGAACTTACCACAAAATTTCCGATTGTAATCATTTGGGTATGTAGGTAGATTCGAACCGGGAACCGTCCGTTCCGAACGCCAGTACTTTATCGATCACGCCAAAACGATCGTCTTCGCGTGATGTCTAAGTACTGGTTTTATTTAGATGTCGCTACACTACTTTCCCACCAGTGAGATGGATAGGCGAACGATTTTTTTTTCGTTCGTTTGTAACGTGGAGAGAGAGCATATGTTTATTTATTTTATTCTCTCTCTCTCTCAATATTTTTTATTTTTCTTGCTGAGATGAGAGAAAGGTGATCTATCGTTTGTTTCAGAGAGAGTATGCTTTTTTTTTTTTTAATTTTTCTTCTCTTATTATTATTTTTTTACTCTCTTCTTATTTATTATTACTTTATTTTTCTTGTGGTAGATGGCGCCACGACAGTTCAGAAAGCTGCGTTTTCTTACTTCAGTCCAGGGTCATCAATGTAGGTAGATTCGAACCGGACACCTTCCGTTCCGAACGCCAGTACTTTATCGATCACGCCAAAACGATCATCTTCGCGTGATGTCTAAGTACTGGTTTTATTTAGATACCGCTACAGGTACAATGGTCACACCTATCACACAGGTACATCCAAATCCAAAAATTATTAGCTTTCTTGTTATCGCGCGAATCATCATACTGAAACGTATTTATAATATTCTTAATAAATAATAAAAAAAAGGAATATGAAATACATTTGCTTTCCGTTTTAGGCGTATTTTAATAAATCCAAATGATTACTTACTTATGAATAGCGTGCGATCTGGAAGAGTCATAATTTGCTTGTTCTGTGAAAAGAAAAGAGAATATCAGTACAAGTTATGTTCCCGAAAGAATGTATACCATTCAAAATAAGGAATATCCAAAAATATCAATATTTAGTTTTTCAAAATTTGATGCATTATATTAAACTGACCTGTGATAAGAATGAATGAAATGATCATGAGAAGAACGATGCACATTCTTGTTCGCCACATACTTGAAGAGATTCGTGATATTTGGAAGCAACTCTGAAAAACACAACAAAATAAGGCCTCACTGAAAAAATTTAAGCATATTTAATCTATGGAAGCAATAATTATCTTAATGTTCGAATAGCAAACTTTTCCAAATGGCATAATAGCAACATTATTTACTGAACAGATAATTACGCTAAGGCTTAAGAATATGATTACTCTTGGAAGTCTTTTTAGCGATTTATTGCATTTAAAATTTTATGATGGTAATTTATATTTGAAATCTTTCCATGTGGAAAAAATTAAACATTGCAGTTTCTCACGGCACTAAATTTTTTAAAATATTTAATGGCTTCCTCAATCATTCAATTGTATGCATTAGAGGTAACAGTGGTAATGTAGTTAATAATGGCAATTACACATCAGGTAATTTATTTTTGAGCGAGAAATTTTAATTAACATCAATATAAAGCTTCTTAAATAGGTAATAAATGGCTATGTATTTAGTAATTGAAAAATTTAGACTACTTAGCATAAACCGCTCTTGAACTCTAACTAGCTTTTCTCATTTTAATACTACGCAAAATTTTGTGAGTGTTCGAATTAAATATAATTCCATTTCAGAATTTGATTGGTTATATGTCTCATGTTATTCTGATTGATCTACATGACGGGTGTTCTGATGAATCCAAATTACAAACAACAATCAAGAGATAAAAAGATTATCTAGGCTACACACACACAGTGTGGCTCAATTGAATTGAACGTATTGCAACCATCCTTTAATCATTCTTATGACAATCATCTGTTGATCTCAGATCTGATTAAAAAAATTCCTGGCTATGAAGTTCGGAATCTTGACCAGTGCCCTTCTGCAATTTTTGGGACCCCCCCCCCCTTAAGTACAAATCGAAAGAAACACTTGAATTCTGTGAACCAATTAAAAGCCATTTCCTTATAAACTTCAAAAATTTGGCCTTGTCGTCACTGATATTGTCTATTGCTCTCAATGGGTACAAGACCTCTCCTACAAGACCTTCTTTAGGTGGGTACGGGTGTCTCACAATCCCGAGGTACCCTCTCTCTCTCTCTTTCTCTCTAGTGATCTTTTCCTTTTCCCAAGGGGTTTACTATCTTTGGTAAACACGGGTGTCACGGTACCCCAATGATCCTTCTCTATTTTCGACCCTCCATCTTGTCATCCAATTTCTTCTTTTCCCGTCCAGACCACAGACCTATGAATGTTTGGCGCAGTATAGCCAAAACTGGCTCTTGCGCCATAAAACACCAAACTCAACTCAACTCAATGGGTACAATCAGTTCGGTAGGTAATATTTGGTAACATCAAACAAAGGACTCGCAGAGATACTTAAATGATTTCAAGACATACTTGAATGGGTAAAATGGGTTAAAACCCAGAATTGTCCTAAATAAATAGGAAAGTCTTTTGTCATCATACCATATCATCACGAATTTTAACTTTGGTTTGAAGAGAAAAGCACACAATTTGACTACATTAAAATCAGAATCATTTATGGAAAAAATAAAATACTTGTTCTTTAAAATGGGGAAATAATTTTAATGACTAAAATACTTGTACGTAGTTGGATTTTATCTTTATATGCAAAGAGAATGAGTATTTTTACGATAAAAATGACATAATTGTTGTTTCTTTTTTTAAAAATCTGAAATAATTTTTACATTGAATTTTTTCTAAAATGGAAATACAAATGAAACAATTTGATTCTTAGTTAACATATAAATTATAACTGAACTAAAACTTTAATAAATTCTGAAAATTAAATTTTCTATGCATCATTTTAAAGTAATGTTTCGAAATAAAAAAAAAATAAATAAATAAAAATAAAAAAAAAGAAAGAACGATTCAAAATTCTGTAGATGTATATAATAAATTATAAACAAAATCCAAGCAACTTAAACAATGTGAAAATGAAACATAACAAAAGGTCATAATTATATACAATTTCACAAAAATATAATACACTCACTTCCAAAAGTTAAGCAGAAAGATGTAAAATGCAAAAAAATCAACAAATACTGCTTTGATTGACACAAAATTTGGCAGTAAAGTAGCATGGACGGATAGAGGAACACAAACTCGAGGTATCCGGGCATACAGTGCATTCATATGTAATCTTCGGGGCGTACAGTAGCTACAGATATAGCCTTACCAATGGACGCTGTAACCATAGATGCTACACGTGTGGAGGTCGCTCTGCGATTCCGCTTGGCTACAAAAGCAATATATCGATCTTCCGCGGGGGTCGTAACCCTTGGGCGACCACCTTCGGACAACTGTGTGTGTGGTTTGGAATTGTTTCCATAAACATGAAATTACAGAATGATGAACGCCGAAGAAAAGAGCAGCATCTGTTATCGACTGTCCTGCTTCAATGCGCCCCACAGAACGCCAGCGCTCAGAATCTTCCATTCGTTTTCTGGAACTCATAGAAACACGTATGTCTTGAAAACAAATTGTACGAATGTTTTAAACACCTTCTATATCGGCACTTACAATCAACTTCTGTAACCCTTCATAAAGCTGGCTTCTTATAAGACTGCCCTTTTTGCATATTTCTGGACATGAAAGCATGATTGGCTGTTACCTAACATATTTGCATACTTCCATCTACCACTGCAGCGAATAGCATCCTCTTCAATTCTGATTGGCTTCCGGAAATTAGCATTTTCCTCTCCGTGCTTAACTTTTGGAAGTGAGTGTAAATTACTCTTCAAATGCAACATATGTTGCTTAAAGTGACATGCTTACTAAAGGCCACGAATTGAATTTGTATCTAAAATCAACAATTATATTCTTTTCTATTTGATTCTATTTTATTATTTCTATTTTTCATTAAAATGTCAACGATGTATTGTCACATACTTAAATAAGAATTAATTTCAGTTAATTAAACAGCCGAAAGCAGCGGAAGTCATAAAGCTAAAATAGTCAAAATATTGAAATTAGCATAGGAAGGAAAACCAGTGGCGGATATTCAGATCATTATAACAAAGATCAAAGAGGAGTAATGAATCCGTAATTGTAGGGAAGATTGTAAAGGGCAGTACAGAATCAGAGAACGTGCAGTCTAAAAATTCTACTTTTAAATAGAAAAGGCAAAATTGATTCCTAAGCGTTAACTAATACAAAAAGAAACCTTTGAAAAATAATAGAAAAATTCCACACTCCCCCTCCCCTCACACACACACAATTTACACAAATAATTTTTAAAATTTAAATAAACATATAAAATCTTGTTTTTTAAAAATGATCATTGAGAAGCTTGTAAATAAATAAATAAATAAAAATAATAAAAAACTGGAGATACTCAATTTAATTATTTGAATTATTCAAACAATAATTTTATTCATTCAAAGATAAAGAAAATGGATATTGTCAATTAAATATGTTGCATTTACTGATGTAAATTTCTTACGAATATCGTAATTTGTTTAAAAAAGCTCTAGCTTACAGCAAATAATTTTCAATTACCATGGTACAAAAATCATTTAAATATATTATTTCGTTTTTGTCTCTTAACGCAAAAACATCTGTATGGAATATATTTTCTAAGTAAATGTTTAATTTAAATCAAAAGCTTGTTTTAACAATTTTTGTTTCATTATATAAAAACATATATATGAATATTTATTATCTTTAAATATTAATCAAATATTAAAGTAATTTATAAAATTTTTCAAAAATATGAATAATGCTTATATTGTATATTAAAGTAAAAGAAAATTGAATTTTGGTTTCTTTGCATTTATTACAATCATCAGTTATACTGATTTTTTCGTATACTAATTATGTACAACACGAAAAAATATATATATATTTGTTTGCTCTTAAAATTTTATATGAAGCGAAATCTAAAAAGTAACATTTAGTTTTATTATTATACCTTGAAAGCTCAAAAATTTTAAACTACATTACTGATATTTTTTTTATTTTCAGTTATATACATATTTATTAACATTTCCCCAAAAAGTTAGCTTTACTTTTTATGTATATAAATTTTCTTTTTTCTAACTGTTTAAAGCATTTTTTTTTTGTAATATCGTTTTATTAAGATTAAAATGTTTATGTTACATTAATAATACAATCAGATTTTCGGGAAATTATTTTTTAAGAGTTAATTGATAATTTTTAAAATGTTACATTAATAAATTTTCAAAATATTGAAAGAGAGTAGGAGGTACAAAAATGCAAACATAAATAAAAAAACAAATAAAATCTAAAAAAAAATCCTAATTATTTATAAGATTTTGTAGTCAACTGCTAAACATAAACAAAGCATGGTCCGTTTTTTATTTCATTTATGATCCAAAATTCATCCTTATAATCCTCACGAATTATTAATATTCATTACATTGTCATTTACTAGTATGAAATTTTTAGTATATTGTATGATCTTGTTTACAATATGAATACATTAACTATATTTTTATACCATAAATTTCATACCACAATTAGATTCTTTTCCTCAAGAAAGGTCTTTCCTTGGACTCTAAAAGTAATAAATTTCTTTCACAAACAAAAATTTTGAGAAATAAGTAAAGCATCTAAAAGCAACATGGACACAAGAATAGTAAAAAAAAATTCAGGAAGGAAGTAGGAAAGGATGTTCTAAGGAAATGCATCGATTAAGATTGGCAACAAAGTGTTTATCTCAATGATCCAGCTCTTGTAAATTACGCTACATTTTTTTTTTCAAACAAAATGTTTCAGTTTTGCATAAAAGAAATTTGAAAATTATAATTTCCAGTTTTTACACTGAATGTATCTGTAGAGTACAATAAATAAATAAACATCAAAGATTGATGATGCTTTGAACTAATCATTAATATATGTTTTTACAGCTGTAAGGTATCCGACTACTTGTGACATTTTTTTTTTTTTTTTTTGAAAAAAATGGACTTATGGAAATTTTTTGTGGTTTTGAGATTTGTTTAGTACATTTTAAGAAAAAAATGCTCAAATTATGAATAGAAAACGAAATTATTATTACTAAAATGGGTAAAAACTTACAAAAAAAAAAAAAAACTACTAAACGGGGCCCACTCTGTAGAAAAAGTTTATAAGCAAATTCTCAATTTTTCAATTTTGATGTGTTATTTTGGTATTCATTTTTGAAATGATCTTCAGGATAGGAGATATTAGAGAGCGTTTTATCTTAGTTTTTTTTTAAAACAATTTCATATAATAACTAAGATAAAGTGCTCTCTAATATCTACTATCCTGAAGGTCATTTAAAAAAAATATTTAAAAAAAATAATAATAAATTAAATCAATTCCTACTTAGATCAACAAAGAAAAATTTTATTTTAGCTACTTTTTATTAAATAGTTACAATTAATATAAATATGTATATACATAGGACAGAATCACAACATTAAGTGATAATTAATAAAAATTAATTACCACTTAATGTTG
>BMAV01022253.1:95339-108591 GCA_019973955.1 Trichonephila inaurata madagascariensis | reverse complement strand
ATATATATATATATATATATATATATATATATATATATATATATATTGAACTTTATTATTTTGAATTAAAATGCTAACCGTTTTGATTGGTGGTGTGCCCAAAATATTGTATCGTGTGCCATCAATGGCACGCTTGCTATTGGTTCGCCATCCTTGCACTAGACTAATATGATCGCTTCAGTCCGGAGGTTGTTAATGGCTTATATAGATGATAACGCTACACACTCCCCCATACCAGTGAGTTGGTGGATAGGCAAACGGATGATACAGTTGTTATTGCGAGCTGTCAGTTGTTGGTATTAATTGGAGGAGGTGCGTCAAGTGAGTTAGACCACACTGTTAGCTACGTCAAGTGAATTTTTGACGAGTTTTTGGTTGCTCTTATTGCTGATAGATGGCGCCACGACAATTCAGAAAGTTGCATAGCTTTACCAGGATCAACAATGAAGTGGGGCGCCAATCCGGCAGGACAGAACCTAAAACTTATGAATCCGAGCCCGAAGAACTTAGCCACTTGATTAAAAGGATCACTTTAGTCCGGTGGTTGTTATAGGCTTATATAGATGATGCCACAAAAGCTTTATATTGACACTCTTACAACCATTAACAATGAAAATGTTATTGTAGTCCGAGGTTAACCATATAAATCTGTTTTAATCTACACGCTTTATGTTTTTAAGTTTGGATAAATTGCTCTTTGTTTACACTTCAAGGAATCGTCATAAATACGTTTTGAGATTTATTCTCTACGGAGTAATTTCATTCTTGATATTTTGTTTCCTTTCCTTTTGATCCTGGTTGGAATTTGTAGCAGTATGGATTGGGTTTTGTTAACGATTGATTGTTTATGCGTGCTACACTTCGAAGCAACATTGGAGATGGATCTTATAATTTTGAACCAAAGCAGCGTGACAAGAACGACACATCCGAGAGTTTACACCTTATTCTCCAAATTTACACACGACTCAAACGTGGAGTTTTTGAAATTCACCACAGATTTAACACGTGTGCATGCCTTCTATACACACCAAGTTATGTAACTCAAGGAAAACTTATAATGATGAATTTTATAACTCTAAATCCTGTCAAAAATGGTGAAGATAGCACTTGTTGTGATAGTTTCTTTTTAAGCTTCTAGCAGTCGCGTTTGCACAGTAACAATAATGAGTCTCATTGCTGGGTGAGTGAATATTAACGTTGCACTGTTCAGCTACACGAGGGCTTTTGGAGACGGACATCGTGAAAAAGACGACACCAGAGCTTGCACCCTCCTCTCCTAACTACCACACCACACAAACGGGAGGACGTTCGAGCTCTCGACAGATTTAACGTGCATCGCTCCCCTACACGGCGGGTCTTTAGTGGTACTGGGTTCGAACTCATGACATGCCTGTTATGATCCGATACCTTGACCACTGGGCTATCGCAGCTCTGTCTCATTGCTGGAGAAACTTGCCTTAAAATCCGGCATGTAACAGGCATTTAACACAAAAAATAAGATCAAAATTTATGGGTGCGCGTTATACTCCGGGTATAAAAATGATAGCTTTAAAAATAAAAAAGAGATGAGCTTTAAAAAAATTAGACTTCTACGTACATTGAAATATTGTTTATTTAAAAGAAATGATATTCCTTGTGAACTTAAAAGGTTGTAATTCTAGAAGTATATACTATGTGCAAAAGCTTGGGATAATACCTGTAATAAATTACTTCAAAACCTATAACTGCAATGCAGGTTAATCCAGTGGGTGTTTGGGGCAGGCACCTACGGGCCGGGATAAGCGGGACTTACCAGATTTTCTGGTTATAAATTTCGATCCTCCAGCACCAAGGAGACCTATAGATCTTCTGCGCCCAAGGTCCGAAAACAGCTTAAACCAGCACTGCATAAGTGCATTGCACACGTAAATTTCGGGTTACTTCAAAAAAAAGAGAGAGAGAGAGAGCATATTTCACGATGAATCTACCTAAAAATTTAAAAATGCAGCTCGAGATTATAGATGGTATTATTATGGTAAATCAAAAAATGTGTTTCTTTAAAAGATCAGTTTAGGATAAAATGAGAAACACTGCATGTTTGACAAAATTAGACATCAGAGTTCTATCATGGTGGGACAAGGAAATTTGAAGAGTGATGTATTTGCTCAAGGGTCTTTCGCATTATTGTCCATGATTTATTCATCAGTAGTTCTGAAAAAAAAAAGGCCTACAGTCATAGTGAGAGATATTCCAACCAAACTAATTCTAACCACATGGAGATACCGATGCCCAGTTGCCATTGTCATAAACAACCTCTGTCATACTGCATGATGTGATTTGTTGGAATCAGGACGACCCCATGAGTTATAACTTGTA
The DNA here is from genome assembly GCA_019973955.1 of Trichonephila inaurata madagascariensis. Classification (NCBI taxonomy): domain Eukaryota; kingdom Metazoa; phylum Arthropoda; class Arachnida; order Araneae; family Nephilidae; genus Trichonephila; species Trichonephila inaurata. The sequence goes on along the minus strand of BMAV01022253.1, from coordinate 106,236 downwards.
CTTTACCGCCCATGTTCTTGATTAATACTGTATTGCTAGCGGTCCCGACAGACGTTGTCCTGTACATACGTCTTAAATCCGAAAATTACAAACTTTTTTGAATAAGTTGTAACAATCTGGACCGTTTTGATGAAATTTTTTATAAAGAAAGTTATTACAATACCTGCCATCATCACATGTACAGTTACCACAATTCAACCTATCGATGGCGTGTGAGTATGTATTTACTATGAACTAAGTTGAATATAGAAGCTATTTTGAATAGAAACTTAAACTTGTTTTGATTAAAGGGTAAAAAAGATAAAACTCGAACTATTTTTATAACAAGTATATCTTTTTAATGCACAAAAAATACATTTATCTTAATGCCATTGAATATACAATGTTTTTGGTTAATCCTTGAGGGGTATAAATAAGCAAATGCGATGGTTTGTCAAACCTCGGACATGCAACTTATAATTTGCCGTGTGAAAAGCAAGGGTTTTCTAAATCTAAACTACAAATTGTCATTGTTTGACCTTGTGACTTATTAATGGTCATAGCTAATGCCAAGCGAATAGTAAATGGCAAACATTTGAATGAGCAGGTGAGTCTGAAAGAATCATTGGGATCTGTGGTAGAATTACAACTTTACCTTGAAGTTTGCCGCTCAAAGTATTGCCCATGATTTTTTTATGAACAATCACGTGCCCTTACATAGTTTTTGCGCATTTTTAACTAATTGCGATATCGGACCGAATTGTGAATCTAAATTTTTCTCGAATCTACTTGAACCCACACAAAAAATATCATCCAAATCGGACCAGCCGCTTAGAAGGAGTTCACAGAAGAATTATATACATAAGGATTATTTGAAAAGATATTAATTAAAAACGCTAAAAAGCATGATTCATCTACATTTTTGTAACAATGAAGACCCAGTTTAGCCAGTTTGGCTGAAAATTGATTTTCAACGCCAACTTACGTAATTTTTATAACAATAACGTTGTTACAACAATGCAGGTGAATATTGAGTTCAATGTTTTTAATGTTTTTAATTAATATCTTTTCAACTAATTGCGATATCGGTGCAAATTGTAAATCTAAACCATTCTCGAATCGACTGGAACAGACACAAAAAATTTCATCCAAATCGGTCCAGCCGTTTAGGAGGAGTTTAGTCACAAACACACGCACAGAAGATTTTTTCAATATAAAGATGAGCCGAGTCTCACAGATTTCCATTTTCGTCTTGTGTTTTTGATCAACAGCCTTAAGAAGCTCCATCTTTATTTTAAACGAAAAAGAAGTTCGCTTTCTCCCTGAGCTCTTTGCTATTGTGCTGGTAAGAAAATTCTTTTAAAATAGAAAATAAAGCGCGAACAAAAACTCACTGATTTTTACTCACACAGGATGTACTAGTCACCGAATTTACAGTCATCTGATAAAAGAAAAGATGTTTTAGTGTGGCGTTTGTATGGGTGGTTTGTGAAAGAGTACATTAGATAAACAAAATTGGCTCGTGTCACAGGTAATTATAAAGTATTTCAAAGCCAAATTAGTATCCTTTGTACGAAACATGTGAAACCACTTATTTTTCATTTTACACTCCTCTTAAACCCCGCCTGCGCGGTGGGTGTCTTCACTATTTTATTCATTACCAGAATGGAAATCTTATCGTGTTTTTTGGTTTTCGTTCTGCGTTAAGAATGAAAATACAAAAAGTTTGTCGGGACCGTTGTATTATTTCGTGTTATTCGATATCTCGTCTTAGTGTTTCCGCGTTAAATGTACTTCACTGTATAATTTTAAGTGCTAAAATCTCGAGTCGGACCAAATTTCATTCTAGAAAGCGAGAAGGTCAAATTAATAATATGTTTCGTATAATATTATTCAAAGCCCATGCACATTACATTACTTTCATTATGTTTTGTTAGAGAAATTAAAATTTCCTGAATCAAGATCTTAAAAAAAAAAACATCCTCTCCCATCACTTTTGAAATGAAATTTTAGAGAAAATATTATTTTTTTTCGATCAAAGTTATTTTAAGATATATTTTGCTAAAAACTTAATAAATAAATCAATTCATTTTTTTTTAATTACATTGCTGCAGACAAAAAGATTTAAAAAGAATTTTTATAAAAGGCTTTAAAATGTGAATATAGCTTAGGGCATATGAGAAGGGTATATTATAATAAAAATATTTGGAAAGGGCACATTAATATTCATGATTCATTAACAAAAGCGCAGAAGGTGCCTAAATTATTTCATATCCATTTTTCTGATAGTTGAAAAATTCTTTTGATTTTAAGAGCTAACTATTACAGCTAATTAATTTTCCAAAGATATTTATATCTTTATTAGAAGATGTTGCACTGTTTGAGAAGTTAATAAATATTTTTGATTATTTTCTTGAAAATCTTAAGATAATAGCTGTAAAAGATTTCTAAGCCATTCTCTCATTATTTTAATCATAAAAAATTATATGTTATACATTTAATATTTAATAACTGAAGCGCATATTATATTCTAACGTTCGAAGTATAAAGGCATTGATTAATAAGATGAATTAAAGATTAAATTAATTTATTAGAAAATAAATTTCTTGAAATCTTTATAATTTTTCCAAATATTCTGTGGAGCATGATCAAAAGAATATCAATAGCTCTGCTTTTAAAATTAAATATAAAAGGCAATATCGTAGCTGGTCCTGATTGAGCCCTGTATCAAAATTCCTTAAGGACCCCTTTTCAGAAAATAAAAATGATCGCATTAATTAAATTTATTTGAAAGTTTCAAAATATTACACATGTTGAGGACCCTGAAGCTTGGGTGCCCTGTATCATTGATGCGGCTGTATAGCTACACTCTGATAAAAGGCCAATTAAAAGGGGGTAAGAAGGTTCTATGAGGTGTATTTTTAAACCGAACGTAAACCCTTTAAAGCCTGTATATTTGAGGGTGATGTAATTTTTAAAACCGCCCCAAAAGAAAATAGAAACCTGAAAAGGGAACGAAGGAGGGAATTTTCCTTATATTTTATACTAATTTAAAATGTTAATAAATTTCCTTATATAGAAAATTCCCTTTCATTAAATTTTAAATTAAAACTTGTTTTTTATGTTATATGCTTACAGAATGAGTACAAATAATGGACTCGATTTAAAAAAAATCACATTATCGAAACTACTGTACATTTACACTGAATACTGTACACTACAATAAGTGATACATGAATGTAAAGAAAAATATACCAAGTTTTTTTCAATTACAAATGTTCGATGTGTGACACTCTTGTCACACGAATACATCCAATCTGTAATAAAGTTCATTCCATACATTTTGTTGCATCACTCTATTAATGGTTCATAATATTGCACAAATGCGTTCTTTGAGTTCTCACAGTGTTTTCGACATATATGCGGTACATAAATTTGTCTTTGACGTAAACCCACAAAATTCAGTTACATGGTATTAGGTCTGGGGATCTGGTTAAGTTTAAATCACCGTCACGCACGCTCACCATATATTGGTATGGAAGCTTCTGGTTCAAGTAACTACGCACCTGCAAAGATTAGTGAGGTGGCGCTTCATTGTACTGAAACACAAAATCGGTGCTGTCCTTACGCAGTTGTAAGAATAACCCAAATTTGCGACATGTCTATATGATTGTCACGTGTTACTGTTCTTTTAGCAAAGAAAAACGGCCCATCCAATTTTTCATGACATCTCACAAAAAACATTCCCTTTTGTGAATCTCTAATAAACTGCACAATGTCATGAGGGCTTTCGATTTGAGGATATGACGATTTGCATGTCGTAATAAATGGAAGGTTGTTTCATGTGAGAGAATTAGTTTATTTTGGGAAATATTCTCTTTCCAATTCCTCTTGGATGCAAAAACAAAAGTCAAATCGACGTATTTTGTCATCCTCTGTTATTTTTTGTGTCAACTCCAAATGATACGGCTTGAAATTTAATTTTTTTCGTAAAATTTTCCTTACCGTTTTCTGGAGCATTCCAAGTTCACAGGTGACAACTGTCACAAGCCTCCCATGAACTTCAAACAAAAATTTGCTTCATCCTTTTCACTACTTCTGAGACGCTTGGACGATGTTTTTCTTTTTACACAAGCAACCTGTTTCCTTAAACATATCCCCACATTTAAAGCTCTTGTTTATTAGTGCCCTACTTTTCCGTTTTCCCCTAAATAACTTTTGACCCTACCGAAATACTGAAAAAGAAAGGACAGCGCAAGGACGTCAACAATCTTCTCATCATTGTACCAATTTTATTTCCCAATTCACAAGCGAACTTGAACTGTAAAATTTTTTTTATGATTGGGGGAAAAATATGTACTATTCCTCTTGGTTATTCACTCAATGGGTTTTTCAAATTTTTTCACTTATTTGTAATATTTGGGTTTCTTTTCAAAAATGATTTTGTTAAAATAACGGAGCCCCTTGCTCTCTAGTACTACCCTGTATATTTTACCTTTTGAGAACAAGCTACCAATCAAGGGAGTATTTTGTTAGTTCAGGTGGAAGAGATTTTGGATTTCCTTTTACTTCATTATCCCTTATTGTTTATTAAAAGGATACTTGAAAAATAGATTTTTAAAAAGTCGGGCCCTTATTTGTACTCCCCTGAATAACTCTTAGGGAAGAAAACCTCCCGAAGGAGATATTGAATCTTTTACAGCAAGGCGAAGAGGAGTTTTTAGTTCCCTTGGTGACTATAGATGAATCTTAAATTTATTAATAGGATCCAGAGACTAAATAGATGATCAAGAGGTGGAAGCACATTCTGCTCCCCTGAAAAGTTAAGGTGCAGAAAACCTCAGAAAAAGTCATACTGTCTGCATTTTACGACAGTCAGATCTTAACAGACTCCTCTACAGACTGGAGAAGAGTCAGGGTGCCTATTACTATGTACCCTTATAAATTCAGAAATTCAAACTCTTGCTCTGTTTTCAGATCAGAACTAATTGCTACTGAAAAGGGTCTTAACTATGTTGACAATCTTGCTAAACTTGATTTTAAAAGCATTTGGATATTGACTGATGGCCGTTGCTCTATCCAAAATTTAAGTAACTGGAAGGAGATTGGTGACATGGTTAGAATATCCATCTTAAGCTTGATTCACAAATTATCTGCAAACTTTGAATTCCAATTCAAGGGATTCCGTTCCATGTCGGAATTATTAGTAACGAGATAGCAGACTCATAGGCAAAGATTGATTCTTTTAACACTCCCTGGTATGTGTATTCTACTTTCTGCGAGATGTTCTCCGATGGTAAGAAAATGCAAAAGGCATCTCTGGAGAGTTCCTCTTGAACGTCTTGAGTTGTCTGATAAACACGAAAGCGCCATGGTGGTCCCAACTGTTTGAAGATCATGGAAACTAGCAGACTTGCATATCTCGATTTACCAGTAAACTAATAAAATCTCTCGCCTTTGCACAGAAGCTAAGAGTTTTTAAGATCTGGGTGAAGTGTAATGCTGCTCAGGTATCACCTGGACACATTTTACAGTGTTTAAATTTTTACTTGGACGAGGTGTTTTTAAAAAATCTTTCATTCTTTAATATTTTGAAAATGTACTGACTGATAGAGTTTTTCTAGTCTTAGATAACTCTCTACTAGGGATTAGAAACAACAACCGTACACTCTTAAACTAATTGTGGGATCATGTGATCAAGAAATGGTGCAATATGGTCACCAAGGGTTTCTGTCTTTTTGCCTATAATATATATCCCGTTAATCTTGAGGATAGGTTGAATCAAAACAATGCGGTTCGGAAATTCATTTTTATTGTTCCTCTTAATTAAATTATTGTAATTTCTTATTGGTAATAACTTTGAATTTGATTCAATGTATTCTTCACCCTTGATGATTCCGGATTACCCTCCTCCCGGAATCTTAATAATGAGCGAGATTTTCACCTCAACCAACATGAGGAGGTGACAGGGCATGATCGTGAGCTGATATCTTATAATGGTTGACAGTAAATGAGCAAGTTTCAGTCCTAAATTCATGAAAACTTGCTTGAGAATAATGAGGCAGATAGATTTTAACATACCTTAAAATCTTCATAGTACTTGGTGTATAAGTTAAAAACTAACATACTATAAGTTCAGTTACTGTCCTCGTCATCTAATCGGGACTTTGAATATACAAGACCCGTTGTCAGCAGTTCTAGTGTTGTTCTAACCCTAGAGCTACACAGTTTCAATCCGGCCCAGACGTTTACTGTTTCTAAAACATTAACAGTAAATAGAAAAACCTAAATTAAAAGTAAAAATAAATAAATTAGCTAGGATATTGTAATACTTTTTTTTCTTTGCATACTCTGGAATTAACTACTAAAAAAGATTTTCGTTTAGTTATTGAATATTTTATTTTAGAAAAAGAGTCATACCGATTGCTTGTGTGAAAGTTTAATTTAGAGTAACTTGAATTTGCAGTAATTTTAGAGGAATAAAATTATTTTAATGTTATGCTTTTGGTAAACAAACTCAATAAGGAAAGAATGTTCAATTTTATTTATTTCATATTTTTGATCAAAAAGAAAAATTGAATTTTGAATTTAGATATTGTTAATATACGTGTCTTTTTGTGAAGTAAAACTAAAAAGTATTAATAGCAATGGAAGCATTTTGATAAATCGTTTATCAAACCGTTTTCAACATAATGCCTTGAAAATTAATTTCACGACACTTTCCTTTACAATCTACTGGGTAATTACGAGTAAATATATCAAGGATCAAAACTTAGACAAATCGTTTATTACAATTTAAAGAATAACAGATAAATTGCTATAAATTTTTGACACTTATAATTTTGGCTTCTTTTATTAACAACAACAAAATATCGTGTTTATTTATTTCTTTTAAAGTTATATATATATATATACCTCATGCAAGCTTTTTCTTGATTTAAACAATTTAACTACCTTTCTACTAAATTATTTTGTATCATTGGACAAATGTTATAGTTGAAAAATAATAATTTGAAAAAAAAGTTTTCTTAGATTTCTTTCATGGTAGAATACTTTGAAAATAAGCTAATTTGTTAAAAGCTTTGTTTAAACTAAATGCTAATTTTCTCAGAAATTTTGACTGTCATCGAAAGGAGGTCATTGCACTGAACTCTTCAAGAGGGCTCTAATGAAAATTGATTGTCCCTAAGAGCATGAGTTCAAGAAGTGGATATATATCTGTTTTGTATTTACGGCTTCTTACATTTTAAGACATTTATGCTTAAGCTTTAGTCAGTGAATAAACATAAAATGCAAACATATATGTATATGTATTTCTATGTCAGCTTTACTAAGTTTATGGGTGCTATTATTTTTAAATAAGTCATTCACAAATATTATCTTTATAAAAAAATAGTTAAGTTTTAAAAAACAAAACGTAATGGATTTTTAATTGCATTTACAGTTAACTACATACATTATTTAATAAATATAAAGAACCCATTGAGATCTTTTTTTTTTTTTTTTTTTTTAAAGTAACAAAAAATCAAACAGGGAAAATATTTTCCTATAAATTATCATTAGAAACATACATTTTGACATTTTTTGGTATACTTCTTAAATTGGTCAATAAATTGAAAAACTTTCTTATGCAAAAATAATTTTTATAAATTGTCTGCAGCTTGTAATTTTTGAGAATAGTTATTATTTGGAAAAGAGAGATTCAGAGCAGAATTTTTATCGATATCTGATTGGTAAGAAGTTATTTATAAATAAATGATTACGTTGTATCATTGAGACTTCCTAAATATTGATTAGTAAACAGAATAAGTCAAAAAATAAATTAAAATGCAACAACAACATAAATTAATGAATTCTTCTGTGTACACTTTTCCTTTATCATTTTAAGCAAGTGTAAAATTTGTATAGTTTAACAATTTGCTCTCTATATACATACCTGTGTATTTATTTCAATTTAATTAACATGCATTAATGGAATGTAACACATATTTACTAATTAAAAAATGCAATGACTAAACAAAGCAAAATATAAGGTAAGATAAATAATATACTTTCTAAAATAGATATATTTTGTTAAAAAAGTACACAAATAAATAATTTTAAAAGCATTTTTGGAGATCAAATAGAATGATACTTTATTTGTTTTTTCTCTCTCACAGTTATTGCATACTTCATATTTTAACAGTGGCTGAGTGATTAGTGCATAGCGCTTCCACACCACAGGTCTGAGGTTCAAACCCAGGGCTGGGCAAGATTGACTCAGCCTTTTATCCCATCTGCCGGTCTGTAAAATGAGCACCAAGCTAACTTGGAAACTTAAAACTGGGGGTTTTACGTCAGAATGACCACCTGACTGGAACATCTGCTCATGCACTTCAGGGCTCAAGGTTGCATATACTGAGTTGGGCACAGTAGGCCTTGGCCCTCATGGGCTGTTGCGCCACTGAGTTAAGTTATATTTTAACAAAATACATAAAAACTTTTTGTGTATGTGCACATAAAATACCGTAAAATTCGGTATATAACGCGTTCTTTTAACATCAAAAATAAGATTGAAATTTACGGGTGCATGTTATACGACGGGTATAAAAATTATAGCTTTAAAAATAAATAAAAGAGATAAGCATAAAGAGAGAGAAAATTACACTTCTATATATATATATATATATATATATATATATATAGAAATGCTGTTTGTTTAAATGATATGTGTGACTCACTTTATGAACTTAAAGAGAGTTGTAATTTTAGAAGTATACTATTTTTTCAAAAGACTGGGATAATACCTCGAATAAATGACTTAACATAAGAGCTACATACGTACTCCAACATTTCAGGTTTCTTCGTAAAAAGGGGGTGCTCGTTACACGGCGAATATAACTAAAAATTAAAAATTTAGCTTGAAAATATAGGTACGCTTTATACGTCTGATTTTACGATGAGTAATAAAGCAAATAAGCATTCATTTTAATTTGAGTTAACTTTTAAATAAGCTGTTTCAAAACGATAGAATATTTCTCTAACAGAAATTAATCTTAGTTAAGTAAACAGTTATCCACAATACATTCCATACATAAATTAATGCTTAAAATTTTAATCACCACTCTTCTAAATGAAAGTAAGAAATAAATTGTAACAAATATGCTAGAAATATAGAAGTTCCCAAAATCTATTAATGCATATTTCTAATATTTCTTTCAAATAACATGGAAAGAATTTTAAAGTAATGGATAATTATTAACATAAATGGGATGTTTCGACGTCTCAATCAAAAATCTTCCGAAAAGTAATTAGATATTCAAATTCCTTGAAAACACAGAATTATAATCGAGTAATCGTCTTGAATTCTGAATAAATGACGGTATTCGCTTTTAAATTCTCCAACATGAAAGCTTATTGAAAATTTATCAACTATTAAAGTGGTTGAAAAGGATGGAAAATAGCACTTAGTAACTAATCTTAAGGTTTCTCCTGTGAAAATGCTTAGCAAATGTTAAAGATTTAATTAGATTGCAAACACGGATGTGATACTCGAATTCCAATGAGGGACTTCGAATCGTTTTCATTACACAGGATAAAAAATTTAATAAATGAACTATATATTGTTGAATAATTAAAAATTAAATTGCCTTTAAAATTTTTATCACTAAAAATGAAATAAAAACGATGAGAAATTTTAAACAAATTATTTTCTTATAAAGGATACAAAGTGCAATAAAAGTGAATTAGCATAGTACTTAAAAAAACTATAAACTATATATTTTTGAGGAAAAATTTATATGTTGTTGTCGTGCCCTTCCCGAAGGGAAGGAATGAATGTTGCCAGAGCCTGTGAGACAGGTTGGACTTCTTTCCAATAGATGGAATGATCTCCAATGATTTCCAAATGATCTCCACCTCCACAATTTAGGCATGGAACTGGAGGGGAGTAAAATATTCTCCAGCCCCCTGCACTCGTGGTTTCAGCTGCGGCCGCCCACAAGACTTTCGGACCCACTGATTTAACGAGCACGTACCCCGTGTGTACTCGGAGGGTGTCTGGGGGCATCGGGCATCGAACCCAGGGCTTCCGGTCTGGAGTCCAATGCTCTAACCACAAGGCTACCCATGGCCCCAAAATTTATATATTTCTTATAAATAAATAAATATACACTCATGTACATAAATTAAGGATAATTCAGAGACACGCGGAAATCGAACTCTAAAATAAATATATCTGCCGTAAAATGACTACACATCTTCAATAATCATATGCAAATTGCAGGAAGCTACTAGATGACATAGATTGTACGTCACAATGACGAAACTGTAAGAGGGGGATATATAAGGAATACAGGCAATGAAATAAAATTCTTTAGGCTTGAAATAAAGGCTTTATAAGCCTTTCAGTGCGATAACCGCATAGTTATGACACAGATGACGCATTTGGATGATTTTTTACGTGGTAGAATTATCGGCTGTCTGGAATGTGGACGTACTCAATTGGAAGTATCCGAGGAACTTGGAATCACCCAGAATGTCGTCTCCAGGCTTTGGCAACCATTCCAAGATGATGGTAATGTGAGTAGACGTTACAGCATAGGTCGCCCCCAAGTTTACAGCGACGAATGAGGAACGGTATTCGGCAGTTACTGCCTAAAAAGAAACAGACGGAGCACAGCATCAGACCTGTCTCGTCACGTCTCTTCAGCCACTAGTACGTCAGATTCGAGGCAGAGCGTGTATAGACACTTAGGGAAGATTGCCCTATATGCTCGTAGATCTGTCAGATGTGTTCCACTTATTGCAACTCACTGTCACCTGCGGTTAGCCTGGAGTAGAGAGCATGCATTGTGGACACCACAACAGTGAGCTTGTGTGAGGTTTTCCGACGAGTCCAGGTTTAGCTTGCAGTCTGATTCTCACCGGACTTTCATAT
>BMAV01022253.1:77987-95239 GCA_019973955.1 Trichonephila inaurata madagascariensis | reverse complement strand
TGTTCAAATTGGAGCCAAGACGGACAAAATCTGTCGTGAGGTTATTTTGGAGCAACATGTACGTTTGTTTTGGTGCGCCATGGGCGCAGAATTTGTATTTGTGGATGACAACGCCTGTCCTCACCGTGGAAACATCGTAAGCGAATGATTTGGATCGGATGTTGTCCGTATGATTGTTGATCACCATACCAATGATGTAATATTGGTTTTTGTAATTAGGCTTTTTCTTGTAATTTGCTCCAGGGAGCAAAAATCGTAATTTTTAGTAATGATATCAAACATAAAGCATCTTTTTTGCTCTTTACGTTTTGTTTAAAAAAAAAGGCTTTACAAATAAGTCACATTTGTTTTGCTTCTCTCTCTTTTTTTTTTGCCTGAACTTACATTATCAGTTTATAGACATGAGTGTATTTATAGAAATACATATAAATATATTTATAGAAGTAAACAGAACATCAGAATATTTACCTGATTTAAAGTGTTTGGAAAAGTCCACATAGAGCTAAGTTTGAATACTTGCAAAAAGAAAAAAAAAAAAAAAGAAACGATTTAAAAATATTAGATAGACTTCATATCCCTAATAGATGAAACGACATTTTATCCATATGAATTTTGAAAATTTCCAGAGTTGTTTGGGAAATTGAATTCAGCTCATATCACTTTTCTTTCAAAGGCTGCTTCAAAAATAATTTTATTATATAAATTTGTTATTTAATAATTAATTAATGGGTCATACTAAATGGATCAATATATGATTTAGAATATTAAGAGTTAATTAGATTAGGGCGCACATATATTAGAATAAACGACTGTTCACTACTTTAAAAAGAATTGAAGTAGATCTTTTTTTAAAATTAAAACTTTCCAAAAATGCTTTCTCAAATAATTCTTCATGTATCTCTTATAATGTATATGGCCTCTATGATGATGAATAAACGAAATAATAGAACAAAGCTTATATTTCAGTTATTTTTTGCCATATTAATTAGAATATAAGTGTCAAAATGTCCTAGAATACTATGATTAACTAAAAGAGCTTTTAATTTTCTTAACTCAAAGTATTGTGCACCAAATACGAATTTTTTTAAAAAAGTTGTATATAATTTCCAATACCATCGTTTTCAGTACTGTTTTTTAAATTCACATTTTTACATAAAATAATCAAAAAGGCAAAATAATATTATTTTTGTCATTCACACTTCAATGGAGATTTGTGATATATTTAAACACAATTCTAAATCCAATTGAATCTCAACGTTCTTAATGTTAAACCAGTGCTTCTCAAACTTTCAATATTTCCGACCCAATATTCAATCATAATTTTCATCGCACCTTCTCCATACAATAACAATGTGTTAATTGAATAACTATATTTTGACGCTAAAGCTATAAAACGACTTTAACCTCTTAAGTGCCACCGATGTATATAAACTTCTTTCTCAGTCGTAGCGTTAATTGCCCCGGACGTATATATTCGTCTTTCCATAGTACGATCTTCTCTGTGTATTGCTATCTATAAAATTATTCCGAGGGCTTTGGAATGCAATAAAAGAACATTGATAGTGTCTACGAACGATTTATTTATTTCAGAGGATTTTCTTATTTATTCCTTTCTCTCGGGGCCCCCCCCCAAATACATCACATGCACGTGCCTACGTGGAAAACGAAGACGTTAGGGAGCGAATTGCGTAATTTTTATCGGCAGTAAGAAACTAATTATAAACCATACAAATTATCAAGATAAGTTTTAATTTTTGTATATAATTTTTTATATGGCAAGCCCATGGGGTCGCTGGTAATTATTTAACTTCTTCTTAAGTTAGTATTGTTATTAAATCAATATATATATATATATATATATATATATATATATAAATGGGTGTTTGTATACATGACCTCGTTTCACTCCTACACCGTTTTACTGATCACTATAAAAATTGACATGTATATACATTGGTTTTGTGCAGTCCTCTTTTTGCAGTTACCACCAGGTGGCGCTACAGCATATAAACTTCTGCACCATTCAATAAATCACCAAATTGCCAACATGGTCGCCAAAAATGATGCTAACTTGGCTGTATAGCCAACATTTCGCTATGTTTCCTTTTAATCCCCATTATAATGTAAGGAACGGCGTTGCTTGTGAATATTACAATATTAACACAAAATAAATACAACAGAAAGTAATATTAACGTATTACACATCTAGATATAAATTACTTACACTACTTTAAGCGTTGGTTACACAAAATTTATAACAATGTGTTACTTTATCCGAACAGAGATTAGCTTAGGTAGGTATTTTGAAAAATCGACCCACAAGAGAGTTACGGGGAGTTAAAAATAAAAAAAAAAATCTTTTTATCAGCTGTTAGATTTACAGACTTAAAAGACAGACTCTCAGCTGAGATACGCAAAAAAGTTTTTTTCTGTTTAATTTGCAATACACGTAAAATTAACTCATTAAAAACGTCTTTATCCTTCAATCTGTTCTGTTTAATTTTTCAATTCACCAGTGTGAAAAACGGTTATACCCCAGCTAGTTAATTATAAAATATATTGTGCAGTACTGATACATTTATAAGTGTATTATATCGGTGTAAATGTGTATGTTATTTTTTATCACGTCAGAATGCATTTTGTTTGCTTACTTCTAGTAAGTTAATTATTTTTAAAATAATCTTTTGTTTTCCACTTTTCAATAGGCTCGCGCCTTGTTCGTAGAGTTACCACGTCCCCTGGAGGTGGGCGCCCCACAGTATAAGAAACACTGTGTCAAATGTATAATATAATCCAACATCTGGCATCCAGTAATACAGTTTTGGGTTTATATTTCAAGTATATTATGTCTACTACACCATTTAGCTATATATATGGAATTTACTTACTGTAAAATCAGGTATATAACGCGCACCCATTCTTTCAAGCTGCATTTTTTGATTTTTAGGTATATTCGCCGTATAACGCACACCAACTTTTTACGAAGGAACATGAAATGTACGTATGCAATGCTATTGTGTTTTGAAGGCATTTTTTAGAGATATTATCCCAAGATTATGAAAAAATAATATACTTATAGGACTAAAATTCTTTGAGTTCAATAGAAATGTCACTTGTTTTAAATAAATATTCCGATCAATGTAGAATTCTTAATTTTTTTATATTCATCTTATTTTCATTTTTAAAGCTCTCATTTTTGAACCCGGCGTATAACGCGCACCCGTAAATTTCGATCTTATTTTTTGTGTTAAAAGTGTGCGTTATACGCCGGATTTTAGGTAATTTATAAAATATAGAGTACATCTCTCTCTCTCAACTATTTACACAGACCTTGTAGATTATAATTCATGTAAAAGTGCAGTTCTGGACTTGGAATATAACTATACTAGTTAATTTAACAAACTATTGAAATTACTATATTATATATGTATATAAATAGCCATGTAACATAATTAATACTTACGAACTTCTATTGGAGGTTTGGTAAGCGTTGAAAATCAATGCCTCTCGTATAGTTAGCGAAGGAATATTTTCTAAGTGATAAATTATTTTCAGTTATTCGTCAGGAATAATGAATGTTAAGTTCAATAAATTCCGAGGGATACAGCTGTGAAATATTTACAGACAATGTACTATACATTCCTATAGAGAAAGGATAATGAAACCTCAAATTGTAGTTAATTAAAAAATGTATCTTACAAATTTATTTCATTGAAAATTTGATGGAATAAATAATTTCCTTTTAATCTGAATAGATTTAAAAAAAATTTCAGCAATGAATATTTTAGAATTTTATTAGAGTACTTAAAGTGATTGTGTGCATGTGTAAAAAAAAAAAAAAAGATGCATAAACATCTGATTATATATGGCATCTGAAAATGTCATGCAACATTAAACGGTAGATAAATAAAGTTATTTAATAAATAATAATACACTTGATAATTAAAAAAAATTGCGTTATTTTGAATATAGGTTTATTAGTAAAATAATCTCAAGATTCAAAATATTATAACTAATTCTTTTAGTAAAGCTACATCTGATATCAAAAGTCGTATTAGTTGGAGAAAAAAATATTCTCTTACTTATTCCTAAATTTCGCCAAATATTTAATTAAATAGATTATGACAGCTTATTCAAAAACGAAATTCAGTGAGAAAAATTCATCAAAATACAAAAAGAAAACTCTTATAGGGGAAAAATTCACAAAATTTAGTTGTTTAAACTTTGCATTTATTATTGTTGCTTCACTTCAACTTAATGTTATTAAAGGAATGATGTAACAATAATATTTTGATAATTTTCCCCAAAATTATTTATACAAACAAAAAAATATAAAATAATACATAATTATTAAACATTTTTTTTTTAATTTTATATAATTTATTTAAAAAAATACGTGGAACTCTATATAAAGCCGACTTTTTATAAATTTAGCTTGAGGGTATTTAATATAAAATTAAAATTTTGGAAGCAATTATGGATAATGAAATTATCTTGACCATAAATGTACAAAAAATATTGCTTGAAAACTTTATAATATCTCTATATATGTTAAAGTACTATTGTTATTCCAATACTACATGAGTTATAACAAATAAAAGTTGTGATTTCATTTGATTGTTTAACAAATCAGTATGAAGCTACCCAAAGACTATTGGAAGACTACTGGGATTAGATATTTTAAAACTTTGAGCGATAATCAAGTAATGAGGACGACATCTGAGCTGGTACCTAACTCTCAAAATTTCCACAACATGCCACGCGATGTGGTAATATACATCAGTCCCTCGGGACAGGGAATATGGATAACAAGGAAATTAGTATCTAATAAAATGAAAATAATTTTTAACGACATTTATTTTTATTTTCTCTTAAGTTTTTGCTTTCTGATTTTCTTTGCAACAGATCAAAGAATATTTAATTATGTTAATAATTTTAGGTATTTTTTAGAATTTGTATATTTTATTTATTTAAAAAGAGACTAAGGTGTTTCGAACTTAGTTAAAACACATAAGTATTGAATTTTAGCTTAAATTCCAATGCATAACAAAATGAAACTATAAAAATTGTTGAAATTTACACAATACATTTTAATAGTATTGAACAATTGATTGGCTGATTTATAATGACAATTAAATCGTGGCGGATCTATTTGCGATCCTTCCACTAATCCTCTTGGGAAGTCTTTGGGCTATCATTCGCGTTTATTCACAACCAACCCTTCTGAAGAAGAAACCGTGATATTTAAATTAAATCTACTATATATAGTCACGGTTTTCTAGCCAGCAAGGGGAGAAGGAGAGAAAGAAAGCCAAGAGTCAGGTGAGATTTCTACAGATCAGGTATCACTACAAGTTACTGAATATTTCAAATATTAAATACACGAAGATTTAAAGTGACGATTGGTCACTAAACCTAGAGTAACGTTAAACTAATTGAGTTAATTGAATTGGTCCTAAATTAAAGTGGTCGATATTCCTAGTTTTCGTATAATTCGTGCATCTTGCTGTTGTTTCACTTTTATAGCACATATTGAGACATTTTCTCCTTGAATTTTAGTGAATTAGTGTTGTTAATTTGTGGTTGATCAATAAATAAGTTGATTTTGAACATGTTTGTTATTCATTCCCTTCCTCCCACACATCTAGGTGAGCGAGAGAGAGGGGGTAATCCCTCACAAAATGAATTAAGGAATAATGAAAGATTTTGAGACCAATTTTATTTTCAAAACAAATGATTTTAGAGTACTAGATTAATCAATTTTGCATGTATATAGGTTTTCATATTCAAAACTACAATAGTTTTAGGATATTTTGACAATAATCAGTATCCCAAAACATGTTTAAACTAATTTAAATGTTTCAGTAACTCTTGTAAAGCTGTAGATTTAATTCATTGAGTGTGATAAATTTAGACATTATTGAAACTTTCTAAAAAAATGCAAACATTTTAAACAATGTTTAAGCGATTTATTAAAAAAAACTACCTTTTGGTTTACTTGTATGATGTACAACAAATTTCGTATCGTATAATTTAAAAATATAATTCAGAAAACTGAAACGGGGAAAAATGTTTTCATTTCAAGAAAGATATATGAAACATCAGCTAGCTTTTAGGTTTTTTAAAATAATTTTTAAAAAAAGGCAGAAAAGGGAGAAAGTAGATCATAACTAATGTTTTAAATGTATTGTATAACATTGTTTTGGAAAAAAATTAAGGATACTTTATTATGCCACTTTACTTTTACCAAAATATTCCAAATGTCTCAAAACTCATTGCTATTCATAGCTTTTACATTTGAAAATGAATTTTACATGCAACATCTTGAGAATAAGTATATGAAACTCTAGGAGGGATGTAGTTTAACAGATAAAAAATGCGCATGCCAAGTGAAACCCTTTTGGCTCTCTGCCGGAAAACAAATTTGACATTGTTTCTTCTTGACATCCATGCTTAAAAAATAATGATTAATGACACGGAAAAAGTTTAAAAGAGGAACTAAAAAATTTTAAAGATAAGAACAATACACGCATAGTTTTTGCAATTGATATTCAGAACTTAAGGCTAGATAAACAATTTACTGAAAAAAAAGAGGGGCTTTCTTTAATTTTTTAACAAAAAAATATTATTAAAATTTTCAGTTTGAAATATATAGTTAAGGTGGGAATATACCAAGAAATAACTGCTCCTTTTTGGTAAATTTGTCAGTCCATACCAATTTATTTTACAGTCTCAAAATAAAATACTCCCAGACACACACAATCAAAAGAAGATAGATATCTCTAGGATTTTATTTATGTAACATGATACACAGTATATACTTTTTGTTAGACATAAACATTAAGTTTTTATTTTAATAGTGAATAATATTTATAAATAAGATATATTTTTGAATCTGAAATTTCATAGAATATTTTAATACGATTATATTTTACCTTACGGGAGACCATTAAATTCGTAAATGGTGTTCTGTATAATCCTCCTGAGGCCAATGATTCCTTATTAGCATTGGGTTCAAATTCCAACAGAGTGCGTCCCGATTGAATATAATGAAGATACTTCATACTAATTTTGAAAAACTAACACGAAATTGAATGACAAAAATGGGAAAAGTAAGAAAATATGGGTAACTAATTTGTCCTACAGATGAAAATATTTTTTTCTCTATGTTTTTGAAATGCATGAGTTTCCTGGAAGGAAGGGCATCCGCAGAACTTTAAATTACTATAAAATTTAAGTTCCAATACATCGTGTCATTGTATTACTAGAAATATTACAACTAAATTGCAGAGAATCATGTTCAGCTGATACATTTGGAGATCCATTCAGTTTTTGTATTGTTGAGCTTAACATTTTTAGGCTTAATGTATCACATTCATTAGTTTGTACCTTTTTTGACAGTTAGAAGATTTAAAGTCACATCTCCACTAAGAATTATTAATTTTTAATGATCTTCAATATCGGTACTTAATTTAATTTTAATAAAAACTATTTTCCTGTATTTTATAAGTCGTATTCGAGACAAAAATTATTTGATTGGTCCGGAGTGAAGCGCGTTGCTTTTAGTCTGGAAATCCCTCGTCATCATTCTTTTCGAAATACCAGGTGGTTATAATTAAACTTCCCCTATAAACGGCTTTCTACAGCACA
Organism: Trichonephila inaurata madagascariensis; assembly: GCA_019973955.1. NCBI lineage: Eukaryota > Metazoa > Arthropoda > Arachnida > Araneae > Nephilidae > Trichonephila > Trichonephila inaurata. The sequence goes on along the minus strand of BMAV01022253.1, from coordinate 87,589 downwards.
AATGGGTGAACGGAGTGCAATGAAATTTTGAATATGGGCTACACACGAAAAGCGCTCATGGAATTTCGAAAAAAAAGTTCCAAAATGTCCACCGGAGGGCGCCTTTTCAGGAAAAACAGGAAATTTAACTATAAATAAACAACCAAAACAGAATACAGAAACAATATTAACAATCCAAAATAAGGATGGTGAGTAATAAAATGCAAAACCGGGAAAAACTGTCAGGTTTTAGGAGAAAAATGTTGAGCTTTGCATACTTGGGAAGATGAAGCCTTATGCAAAATCGGTTAGTTTTGCATAAAGTCTTGTTTGTAAACGTTTGTAGACGTTTTCATGTTTAAGTCGATGTTTCCGGCTGTACTAATGACGATCTATTCAGTTGAACGTGCTTTATTGTTGGAGCTGTTTTACGAAAATAAGGGGAATGCTTCTGCTGCGGTTCATGAAATTCGTCGTAGAAAGAACCTACTGCAATGTTTACTAAAGGTATCCGGTCCATGATTAAAAGATTCGAAGAGACGGGGAAATTAAGAGTTCAACCTAAAAGAGGCCGTAAACGTGACACACCAGTACTTGTTGATGGGGGGTCAAGATAGCTGTTGACGCACATTCACAGACATCCGAGTTTTGGGACAGTAACGCGCGTGCAGTTTCTCGAAAGACAGGCTGTTCTTACAGTATCTTTTGAAAAGTACTCTGAAAACATAATGCACTGCTTCCCATTTTTGTTCCGCCGATTCCAGGAGCTGCTTGATAGGGACAAGCCACAATGACTTTCATTCAAGGTCAAGTCAGACCAACGGATGACTGTTTAACTGTCATGACCTTGGAATGGCCATGTGGAGCGACGAAGCTCATTTCTACCTCAATGGGATAGTCAAAACTCAGAATAGCCGCATTTGCAGGGACGCTTTTCCGCTTAGGCACACTAGGCACGAGCCTCATGCGCACAATATTTAAGGGCGAAAAAATAGGGCTAAAAAAGAGAAAAAAATTTTAATTAAAAACAAACGTACCACCGCTACGAAGTTTTCAATACAAGATTTCAGATATTCATAAATACTTATGAAAAGGAGCAAGAAGTGACTAAATAGGCTAAATACTTCGCTCAAAGCTGCCGCAAAGACATAGGTGAACAACAGTTTGTGCCCGAGTTTCAATGTATTAAAATGCATGTGAAGGTTGAAAAGTAACAAGTCGAATCTCTTCCTACATCCACTAGAAAAACTAGTTTGAAATTACCTTCCCAAATTTGAAGTCGCTATGAGAATTTACTTGACTTCCTGTGGCAAACCGTACAGCAGAGAGAGAAGCTTTTCTTCCCTCAAGAGTAGAATAAAATGAGATCTACCACACACAATGAAAAGCTTAACAGTTTGATGTTGCTATTCACTCAAACTGATACTAGAATGGAAATTGGTCACAATGATATCATTAACGATTTTGCAATGATCAAAGCTCGAAGAAAACCTTTGTGTACAAGTACGATGACAATGACTGAACAAAGAATAAGAATGTATAAAAGTAAAAGATAGCAAAGTGAGATAAGGGATGAAAAAGATGAAAACAGTTGTACAATAATGTATACTCTATACTGTAATTGCAAACGATTTCATTAATTTACAGGATTTATTTACAAAAGAGAAGGTGGGTGGTCCTGATTCCGTAAGGTAAGAAATGAACAAGAGTGGTCAAACTATACCTCTATCCTTTCCTTATGGCTGCCGGTTGCCAGTCCAGGACACGGTGCGTCCTTAGGTGGTGGATAATGGAAAGATTCTCCAAAGAGCAAAAACCAAGAAAGGGAAAAGAGTAAGAGAGTTAAGGGAATATCCCTCCAAAACCAAAATTGGCAAGATAAGAATTGAAGAAAGGGGACACTCTGGAAATAGTGGGGGAAGAGTGTAACAATTTGAAGAGCCTAGGAATCCGGGGAGGTTAAAAACGGCTCTACGCATTTGGGCTAAGAAACACCCATGGATCCACACTGAATTTACTGTAAAGCTCACTCTGTGGTGTGAATTCACGGCGACATTCATCCTTGGGCTATTCTTCTTCGAGAAAATCGGTACAAACTATAAAAAAAAACAACCTGTTTTGCATAAAGCATCCTCTTCTTCCCAAGCATGTAATTCTAGACATTTCTCTCTTACAACTGACAGCTTTTCCCGGCTTAGTATTTTATAACTCATCGTTCATATTGTTTCTGTATTCCGTTTTGGTCATTTTCAAGTCAAATTTCATGTTTTTCCCGAAAAGGCGGCTTCTGGTGGACATTCTGAAACTAAATGTCTTTTTTTCGAAATTCCGTGAGAGCTTCTCGTGTGTAGCCCATATACAAAATTTCAAAGCATTCCGTTCACTTGTTTGCCTTTCGGAGGCCGCTTGTAGGAGAAGTTTAATTATAACCACTTGGTATACTCGAAATTGTAATAAAAAAAACCCTACATTTAACATTTTATGAACTTAAACTCATTTCGATTAATGGTATGCCTCATTTTGGAATTTATCTGTGTAGTTTCAAATGAATATCTGCTAAGATGTAGTTTCTATTGAAATACCGAGAGAGAGAGAGAGAGAGGCCAAGAATTAAAACAGCTGAAATATAGTTTAATGTTTTGTACAGTTTCTTACTTTTCTTTAATAAAAAGCATTTTTTAGAATGTACACTGTGTGTTTGATTATTCCAATTTTACTCAATATATATATGATTATATTTTCTTAACTTTCACTATATACAACCTCTCAACAATTTATTTTTTTACGGATCCTAGTTATTTTCTTGATGAGATATATCATCATTAAACGAAATATAATGTAAAACAATCTAATAGGAAAAATAAATTCAGCCAAGATCATAATTTAGAATACTAATGGGAATAGCTCTTTAGCAACATTCTTCATTCCAAAAGTTTCGAGACTAATGATTCTTTTGAGAATTTTCCATGTTAATGCAGATATCTTTTCTCTTAAGAAATGTAGTTATGACTTAGCAAATAATAAGTCACATCTAATTCGATTTTTCATTTCATTGATAAACTTATTAGCTTAATTTCTTGCTCTTTTGGAACACAAAGTTCTTATAACCGGCATGTATTATGGAAATCATTTCTTACCATTTCCTTTGTCATTCATTATAAACACAATGATGTCATTCCTTTTTATAGTTTTTTTCCGAAAGGCGTAGAGAGAGAAAAAAAATCTCAGTACAGCAGATTAATAACTTTTCTTGTTTCGAGACGGTTTTATTTATGCTTTTTTTTGGACTTTTTGCGCTTTATTTTTCCCCTCGCTTTGGGATAAAAGAACTGAGAATTACGTAAAAAGCATCCCAAATAATTAACAAAACGACATTATGTAAATATGCAGAGTCATTTTTTTATGCCTCCTCTTTTGTTAAAGCTTGGTGTTTAGAAACAAACACAAAAAAAAGGAGGCCGTAATTTTTGGAAAAAAAAAAAAAAAAAAAAACCCTGATTATACAGGAAAAATTAAGTTTTTTCATGACTTTTTTAGTTGTAGTATATGATGCACATAACTCAACTTTTTATGCATTTACATACCTTTATTTTGTCTTATCGTACTGTAGGAAAAAGAAATAGTTTCTAAATTGTTTAAAGCTGTTTGTCTACTTTTTTTTTTGTGCTTCTTATATCTTTTATTTACAACATATGGTTATGCGAGCTGCAAATAAAAGGTGAATTGAAAATTAGAAAGAAAATATGACGCAAGAGTAGAATCTTGTTCTTTTTCTAGAAATAAAAAAAATGAGTCTTCATCCATAAAATGAATTATATTAACAAATAAAAAAAAAGATTAAATAAATACTACAGCACTTATGGCATAAATTAATCAAAAATAACTATTTAAATGTTTTTACTGAGTGATAATATAAGAAAATGATTAGATTTACATATGTAAAAAGATTCACTACTTGTACGTGAAACTTACAGGAGAAATTGGGGTCTCCAAAATGATTTGGAATCACATAGGACAGCATAGGACAAAGAATCGGTCTAGTGTTTTAACGAGCAAAAGACAAAAGAAGCATAAAGTGTCAATGACTGCACGTGCTATGAACGGTATGGACTCATTTGGTTCGCTGACAGGTGTAGGGTATGTTGGGAAATACCCAATTTCTTGCGGTATCACTTGAGTACTTGTACATTCAGCAGGATATAGAACACTGTCCTTACACATTTTTTGCCAGCTTTATATATTCCTGTTCGTATTTGGTATTTATCAAAAAATAATAAATCCCATGTAACATTCTGAGCACAGGGGCAAAATCATACGATGAGAAATGTGCCCGTTCAAGAAGCGTTTCTGATAGAAGCACAGAGTTGCTTGACTGTAATTCACGGATGAGCCATGATTCAACTCAACCACTGATTTTAACAGAATATAGAGGAAACAAGAGACCTGTTACATGTGTTCTCCAACAACCTGAATTCTCAACAAGGTCGAGTTTAGCTAAGAAGAGAGGGGTTTAATATCATTTTCGTTCTATTAGTGAAGTTTCCTTTGTGGTATTCGAACAAAATGCTGCTTCAGAAATTAAACGTGCAACAGAATTTAATTCCGATGTTGAGTTACGTGAAGTACGATTTTTGTGGGCAAAAGTCCCCTATTGTAATTACCCCCATAGAATATCGATGATGTATGACAGACAAATAATCAGTTTTTATTATTAAAGCATTCAATGATTAGTGGTGGGTTCCGAAAAATGTTTATTGCGATATGCTACTTAAGGTATCCGACTACGTTCGGAACCATGCTTTTAAAAAAGCGCATAAATGGATAATTTGCATGATATTTAGTGTCACTTAGATTAGAATACATGTATACAAATGTGTTAAGGACATTATGACAAAAAAATTATTAAAATACAATATTTTGGCAAAAAATTAACTTAGAATAACCTTTTTTCCAAATGTTCTCCTTTTGTAAAAAATGCTTCTATTGTATTAATATTTTGCCTGTCTATAGCTAAGACCTCTGTACAGAGGCTCAACTATGATTTTTGATATATTCAAATTATGTTCAGAGTTTCAAACATTTGAAATAATTATCGGCGTATTTTCTTAAAATTTCTCCCTTCTGTTTTCGTAAAACAAGGATAAACCGACTTCCGAGTTATGCATTTCAAAAATTCTAGTTGAGCCTCTGTAGAGAGGTCTGAGCTGAATACAGGCAAAATGTTAATACAATAGAAGCATTTTTTACAAAAGGAGAACATTTGGAAAAAAGGTTATTCTAAGTTAATTTTTTGCCAAAATATTGTATTTAAATAATTTTTTTGTCATAATGCCCTTAAAACAATTGTATACATGTATTCTAATCTAAGTGACACTAAATATCATAAATATTATCCATTTACGCGCTTTTGCAAAATCACGGTTCCGAACGTAGTCTGATACCTTAAGTTAAAAAATAATTTTGTGCATGTGCATTGCAATGTTTGTACGAATATATTTCTATTGACTGACAGTGCTCGAGTGTAGCATGTTGTTTAAGTAAAACTCGCATTATTTATGACTTCTTAATTTTTAATGATTTAACGTAAATGATACAAAATCAAACTTCTTACGTTTGAAACATTGCAAAATTATTTTAGGATTATTTCCATCAAAACTACACACACACACAATGCAAATATTGATTTACAAACCTCGTCATTCCATCGAAATTGATTCAAAATTCAGTTTCAAACTAAATTTGATAAAATAATTTGACATTTTAACTACTTATTATGAATTGTATTACATAGCTCTAACTGCCCTAAACTGTAACATTTTAAGAATAAAATACAACATATGTTTCTATTTATCAGAGCTATTCTCTTTTTTGAGAATATTTAATTATTTGCATTATAAATTGACCTACAATTTTATCTGAAGCATTAGAAAATGCAACTAAGTAAGAATTAAAAAATATAACAATTGTTTTTTTAATAATAATAGTTCAGTTGAAAAAGTCAATCAAATTTTTGTTCAAGCCCTTTTGCTTTGCCAAAATATACTATACTAAAAAAAAGAAAGAAAGAAATGAAAGAGAAAACATAATAAACAAAACTATTAATGAGACTTGAAACTGGGTACAATAAAAACAAATCAAGGCATTAATTTCTTTTTTATACCTCACGCAATGCCTAAAAAAATGATTTTCTCCCCTTTAAATCATATTTTCTCATTAGAAGCAAAAGCAAATCTCTTTTGATGCAATGTTTTCTATGCCTGAGAAGGAGTTACAAATCTGCCTATTTTGGCATAATATCTAAATGTCTCCGATATTTGAATATGTTTGTGGTGGCTCAGTTTTCTTGGGTAAAATATTTTCTTTATATTTATACTCTAAGGTTTCCCCGTCTTGCAACTGATAGAACAGCTTTTATATGCAGATACAAGGGTGGTTGAAAAAGTTTTTAGATTTCACTATAAAAAATAGATTTATTTACAAAAGTTACTTACAATTTTTCGAAATACAACCCTTTGGTTGCAATGCACTTGTCCATTAAGGCAAACCAGTCGTTAAAGGAGTATGACCACTCATTTTTCTTAACTGGTTCAGCTGCTTTCGATATTCTGTGAGGACTTCTGCACTGCCAAATCTGCTTTCCCGCATTTTATTTTTAATCTTGAGGAACAGAAAAAAGTCACAAGGTGAAAGATCTGGGGAGTAGGGAGAGTGTGGTAGGGTTTCAATATGTTCTGCTCCGAGATAATTCTTCATTCTCTGTGCAGAACGCGCCGACGCACTGTCGTGGTGCAGGATCATCTCACGAATTCCGCGTTTGGGCCTTTTTTGACGCCATTGTTCCAGCATTTCTGGCAAACACTTGGTCACATACCATTCTGCTGTAACTGTTCTTCTATCCTCCAACACTACGGTGGCAATATGCCCTGAGTACGAAAAAAAGTTTCCACCATTCGCTTTCCTACATTTTTGTGTGTGTCTGACCTTGGTTGGTGGAGGTTCATGTGGAAAGCACCAGGTCACGGACTGGAGATTTGTTTCTGGCTCAAACTGATAAATACACGTTTCGTCGCCTGTAACTATGTCCCAGACACCTCTGTCTTTGCCATCACTGAATTTCGTTTTCATCTTGTGGCACCAATCAACACGAGAATTTTTTGTGGCGTCATTCAATGCGTGAGGGATAAATCTTGATCAACGCTTTCGCAGCAAAAGGTGATCGTGCAATATGGCGTGGACGTTCCAGGAACTGATCTTTAGGATACCAGCTATATCCTGAGGTGTAATTCTTGGGTCTTCTCTTACTAGAGACCACACTTTTTTAACATTTTCCTCCGTCGTCGAAGTGCTCGGACGTCCGCTTCTGGGGTCGTCCTATAAGGATCTTTTCCCATGCTTAAACTCATTGAACCAGCTGAATACTGTGCCACGTGAAAGAGAAATGTCCGGAAAGGTGGAAGAAAAGCTTTGGAAACACTCCGCAGCAGTCAAACCATTTGAAAAATTGTAAAAAATCATGGCGCGCCAAGCTTCTCCGTTCAACTTCATTGTCGGAATGCGGGGGAGGCGTGTTCAAAAGAGGAAAGACCCCCGTAGAAATTCTTCGGTTGTTGTCATGTGCTGCTATCTACTATATAGAATTGAATGTTGAAACTACTGATAGGCGCTGAAAGTAAATTTTTAACTCGTATTTTTCTATGCCAGTTTAAAAACTTTTTGAACCACCTATGTACTGTTACACCGTCCATATCGACACACGTGCTTTCCTAAAATATTGCAGAATCATTTCCTCCGACATTGCGCCAACAACTCATAGCCATGAAACAAACATCTGCACTCCACCTAGCCGCCGAATCTCGAGAAGTAAGAAGGGACTGCTCCACCCCATAAGCAAAGAGAGAAACCGCTTGGGACGTTCGGAAAGAGAATTTGTGTTTTGAACCTCCTACTTCAACTAAAGAATTCTGTGATGTTAAAACACACAATAGTTTGAATATATATATATATAGCTTGTATCTACCTGTAAATAATTTAATTTCTTACGTCTCACGCTGCTCGTCAATTTTCTCAATAGGTCACAAAATCTGATCATTAAATTTGGTTTTAGAACTGTTATGCTTTTAAGATTGGTTGTTTAATAACGTCACTCTCAGAAGCTACGCTAGAGTTATGGCGACGCACCTCATATAATTCTGAGCTCACTCCACTTTCTAAACTTTACATCTCGCCCAAGTTAGGATTTTGAGCATTAATATATTTAATGATCACCAGCCTCTCTGCATACTGAGTCTTCAGATGCTCTAGGACTCGAACACGCGATTCAATAATATCTGTCACGATTTTGCCACTATGATCACTCAACTACGGAGGTCACTTTATACGTTTTCTTTAATGTTTGTTTTATGCATCGCTTTAAAATACATATTAATATCCACGTTTTATAAACAACAACTTTAAAAAAGATGCTAGTTCCCTGTTAAGTATTTAACACAAAGAATTATAAGATAAAGCAAAATTTGTTTCATTTAAAACAAAGCATAAAAAAAATACATATTTTTTGTTTCTGTTAAAAGTATAATTTAAGACATAGAAAAACCTATTACGATATTATTAATATTAAATACTTTTAATATAATTATTGATATTTCTTTTTTATGCTACCTACCAATAATAACTGATTAATAAAAAAAATATATGTTTTAAAAACATTTTTTTTATTATTCATATTGGTTTTATGAACCAGTGCTCAGGATAATCTGAGTTTGGATGACATCTCATCAACAACTGAAAACACGGAAATATACAAAATAATGAAATGTTACATTTCGAAACATTTTAGAAAATAAAAAACAATGTTGTAAACTATTTTAAGTTTCAATTCAATACTGTGTGTGACCTGGAACACCAAATTCTTGGCCTCCCCTAAAGCTTTGACGAATAAAAAAAATTTTCCGACAATTTGTCAGCATTTTTAATGCAAGACATTTTTTACAGATTTTAAGTTATCCCAAATTCTTACAGGATATGGAAATTTTAAGAGCTATTTGTCTAGGTTTAATTCAATTGATAATATTTGTTCATGTGGTTAGGATATTGAAACTGCGGAAATGTCTTGTTGTACTGTAACCTATATTTTTTGGAAGCAAAAAAAATTTAAAATTCAGTTGAAACGTTTGTATATTTTCTGCCACCGGTTTTGTTTTTGTTGGTCAGATGTTCTGAAAGTCTTAATGCTTTAATTAATTTTGTTTATATATTGTATAGACTTTTAAAATTTTACAGGTACATCCTCACTTTCATTTTATTTTTGTATTCTCCTCTTTAATTTCAATTTTAAATTTGTTTTATAAATGTACTTTTTTCTAGATTTAAATTAGATAAGGCTGTTGCCACTAACATCTGAAAGCCTCACGTATTGCAAAGTGAAGCATGAGGAGTTTTGTAAATAAATTCATTTAAAAAATTTAATCCTGTCTCGTTTAATAATTTTTGTTAAAGAATATTTTAAAATCTCTCTATCTAGAAACTTATAATTAACAACTTATTGCGTAGTTTCAAATATGCCATTCGTGATTAAGTAGAATACAATCGTAATAAAAAGAGAGAAAGAAGCATAAATAATTTAA
>BMAV01022253.1:43978-67319 GCA_019973955.1 Trichonephila inaurata madagascariensis | reverse complement strand
CTTTCCATTATTCTGAAGATGTCAGATCAATAAGCTAAATTACAAAATTATCAACTTCCATCATTTCAGTAATTGATTAATTTGTACAGTAGTGTAGAGTGCCACTGAGAATTGAACAACGGGGCAAATGGTTGAACAGCGGGCCATACGTTGCCGACGCCTGTTTTATACTATCATTACTTTGAAAACTGTTCAATATTTTCTTATTATCTTTTACATAAAAGTTTGCTTTGCGCTTAATGTTTTAGGTACAATTCTATGTTTTGCTTACTATCCTGCTTTTATAAATTAATTTAATTCATTATGAAGAAAACATGCGTCCACCGGATGGAGTTGACGACAGTTCCCCAGAAGTAGAAATTTCAAACAAAAATATTAATTGTAGATTAACTCTCTCTCTCTCTTTTGTTGTTTTCAGTGTGTTTTTTCATGGAGAATTATTTTTTTTCTCTCTCTTGTGTAACACACATCCTTAATATTAATTTTAAAACTTTGAAATGAAGATAAAATTATATTGTGACAGAGTAAAAAAAAAAGGTGTTTAGTTTCACTACTTAAATAATCATCTAACTAAACTGAGTACCAATTGAGTACTGCGTTAATTTTCGAGCATATAATAAACAGTTAAATGGAATTGGATGTACTTAGTATAGACAATTGGTTTTGAATTAATAACTCTGTATTTACGAGACGAGTTTTTAGCAATAAGTCTCGTAATTTTGATCCAAGGTGAATTATATGGACCAGGTGGGTCTGAGTGGGTGGAACATAGCTGTCACCACGCTCATATCCCACGTGGTCTATCTCGACGAAAACCATATGTAACGGATTCTGCCTTAATCTTGAACTTGGCTTCGGCTTAATTAGGTGTGCCTTTGTTTACTATGATTTTTATCTTGATTTTTTCAGTCTAATATTTTAACTTGGTAATTTAATTTGTTAAAGCTTAATAAGTTTTGTTTTAATTAAATTTATTATTGTTACCAATAAATCCAGGAAAAGACCAATTTGAATTCCAGTATTATTTGAATAACATCCCACACACACGCACCAGTATTAATATTATAATTTTTTCAAGGAATAAACTTTTTAAATTAGTACCACCTACCAGTGGCGTAACGGAGAATATTAGGCCTCCCACCCTCCTGAAAAATCAGCTTTTGGACCCCAAGCCGGATCTTTCAAAGGGTCAGTCAGTGAAGCTTTGCCCCTTCCTCCCAGAATGCAACGGTGTACGTTACGCCATTACCTCCTACAATATAAGAAAGGTTAATGCAGCCACGGGACGATTTGAATGCCCAATATTACTCATTTAATAAGCACCAGTCTTAACTCACTGTTTAAGACAGTCTTCAGTGGATTGGGTACCACTCTGCAATGTGTAGGTTCTGTGTCGACTCCAAGTTATCAGGCTTCAATAAACACTAAAAGTTAAAATACTTCAAAAAATCAACTAATACTTTATTTAGTTCTAAACTTAAAAATTAAACAATAATACTATACATAACATAGAACATGAAGAAGAATAGAACTCGGCAGCTTTTGTTCCGTGAGCACATAACAACTGCACTAAAATGATCACCCCAGTGCGTTGAATGGGCGTTATTGTTTGGGCATCTGGACTGTAAAACAGTCTTCAATCCCATATCGTGACAAGTCTTTGATGTTGGGCTTGACGAAAGTGGTGTATTCCATTCTGCTGAGTGGCATGACGGCGATTGGTCGAACGATGGAATCCGGGAGGCGTGGCTATGGTGCTTCATCTGGGCGAAAAAACTTTAGAGTTTTTTGGCTTGGTTGAGAGCTTAGAGGCTGCTCTCTGATTGGATGCTGGGTACAGTGAACAGTGACTCCAATTGGCTGCCCTGGGGGCTGAGATTTAGAAAATGGGGAGGCGCTTGTCCAGTGGGGAAGAGAGAAATTAATAATGACAAAATTTAAAAGAAAGTAAAATTTTAGCTACCTGTGGTGCAATAAAAAATTTATTGCATGAAAAATTAAGTTTAAGGAGGATTATAAGAATCAAGAAGAATTCTTCTTGGTCTTTGAGACCCCAGTGCGGAGGTTATTGCTGGCTTTTATAGATGATATACCACAGCCACACACTCCCCTACCAGTGGGTCGGTGAACGAACGATACAGTTGTTACGGTGAGCGTGTGCGTTACTGCTGTTGCGTCATGTGGATTTTGACTGCTTGAGTGTTACTTTATGTGATCTGACGGTTTTGGGTTGCTCTTGCGGTGGATAGATGGCGCCCTGCACGAAGATTGGGTTGTTTCAAAGTTCAGGCAGGGTCATCAATGAAGGAGATTAGAACTCGGAACCTTCTGTTTCGTAAGCACATAACATGGCTTCTACTCTAGAATGACCACTCTAGTGCGGAGGTTGTTACTGGTTTATATAGATACCACCGCCATAAACATCATTACGGTAGCTCGCCAATTCTTTAGTAAGTGGCTTGAAAAGAAAAAGGAAAAGATCAGAATTTCAATCAAAAAAGACTATTTGCCATCTTCAGTCACAGTTGGCTTTTTCATTCAAATTTACATATGGATTTCCATAGCTACAATGGAAGTTTATACACTGATAAAATATTACCTACAAATAAATTCAGTTTTTACTTTGAAAAACAAAAGTACTCAATAGTTTAAACTATTTGTTTTGTACCCGTAACATATTTTTAAAGAAATTTATCAACAGTTATATCAAGAAATATGAACTGACTACAGATAAAAGTATGGTTAGGGTTTTTTTAAACGAGCAAACATTTTCGAAATTTGAATCACCAAATTTAAATATGTTTTTGATAAAGGTATTTTGAAAAATCAAAAATGAAGAAATATTCCAAAAGACAAAATCATAAATACTTAATTAGCCTGCAGTATTTAATTCCTCTGTTCACAATATTTTAGTTTAACGCGTTAAGTAAAAAATTTAAGTAAATTTAAAATTAACTAGCATAAAAAATAAAAGATAATCATGTTTCTTTATTTAAAAACCACAAAATATTTTGCTTATTTTAATCAAAACTTCAGCCGGTAAAAGAGAGTAAAATACATAGAAGAGCTTATTTCAATATCGATAAGCTCGAAAGAAAATAAAAAGAGCTTTATCTTCTTTATTCCGTCTTGGTACATAAAAAAGCTTGGCAGGAAAACAAAAATCTAAGCATTGACAAAACGAACACATCAGAACGCGGAAGAAATTTTCGATTGTATGGTATTATGCCATTCAGAACCACTGCGAGCGTGAAGAAAATCTTGTTTTTATCCCTTTCGATAATCAATTTTTTATGCCACTTTGCTCAGCAATGGAATGATAGCGCAGTACACGTGGTAGTCACTACTCGGGATGTTTTGATTGCCAAGGCGAAGGTCGAATCTATCACAACATATTTAGGGAAGAGATTCCATACTAAATTACCTCTGGTGTTGAATGAATGTTAGGCTGTGAGAGATTAGGTGATGGGACTGTATGGGGAAAAGAACCAGGAAAGAAATAGTCTGAAATTTTTGGGTATATTTCAGTTCGTATGCTTTGATGAGTGTGTGTGTGATAAAAGTAATTTAAATACACATATAAAATCGCACTTTTTCACCACAATTATAAAAATCGGAAGTTAGATAAATTTATAGATTTTATCACACACACTGAAAACAAATTTGAAAATAGTGTTTCATTCATTGTTTTAAATTACGTTAGTATATTTTTTAAGAATGTTTTCATACATCTTGACTTAAATTAGAAAAATGCTTCTAAATTTATAAAGTTAAAAAAAAATTTCAAACGTAACTTGTTCAAAACTTATCATCATTTTTATTTGTACAATTATCATATTTCACAAAATCTCATTAACAAAAAAGGTTGACTAAAACTGATAGTTCCAATTTTTTTTCCTCTTATGTTATATAAATTTGAATCTTGATCGAATACTAATCACTGTGGAAAGAAAAAAACTCTTTACAAATCTTACAGACTAATCTTCTTAGACAAATGCACAAATCTTCTCTAAGAATTTGCTTCAAAAATATGCATGTAATTTAATTATTGAAAATGTATTGGGTAAAAAATAGTACCCATTCCAAATCATTTTATGTAACGTTTGTCAAAAACACTAAAAATTCAATTATTCGTTCTAAATTCAACTATTTTTGATCTAATATTTTCAGTTACTTTAATTTGTTTTCATTTATACTTCTGCTTATATCTACCATAATTAACCCTGTTAAATAAAGATCGATCATCTCAAAAAGTATTTTAATACGTATCGTTTGGAGAAAAAAAAATTATATTGGAGCAAAAGCAATAGTGATTAAAGAATTATCTTCGTATATTGCATTCTTTACGTCTGATATAGTTTATTCACCTTTCATTTTTAGACTCATAATTTATTTTATATCGTATTATAACACTTCTTTTTGCTTTATGAACTCGTATTAATCCAGCTGACACTCTTACATTGTTTTCATACCAACTGTCTCATTGTTAGTGTTCGAATAGTGTTCTAACATATTATCTTCAAAGTTCCACGATATCAAAAGTACATTGCAGATGTTAATTTAAGTATTCTTTAGTTACATATATGTACCTCAGTATTAATAAACATGTTTCTTTATTAAATATTGGCCTGAAAGTGGGATAATTTTCTGATTTGCATTACAATTGATATGTCTTGCAGAGTTGTATAGTCAGCTGATCGCAGGTTCGATACTTGATACAATGAAAGGCAATGGTGTAAAGAGGAAATTTGAAATCCATAGTTGAGAAACCATTTCAAGTATTCCTTAAAGAAAAAGGAAAACAAATACTATGTAAATTAATTTTTATAAAAATGGAACTGCAATCACATCAGACGCGATTGACCAGCATTTTAATTATATATGAGGTTAACATAAAATTACTTATCTAATCGCTACTAAAGTAAAATCGTATATTATACTGATTAGTACTTTATCGGAAAATGAAGCAAATTACCGTATAATAATTGTCAAAGGAAGGTTCATTCAATATTTAAAGTTGGTTAAGAGGTATCCGACTACGTTCGGAACCGAGATTATGCAAAAACGTGTAAATGGATAATTATTATATTTATTGTCACTTAGATTAGAAAATGTATATAAAATTGTTTTAAGAATAGTATTGCTATAAAAAATTATTTAAGTACAATGTTTTGACAAAAAATGAACACAGAATGACCCATTTTCAAAAAATTCTCCTTTTGTGCCAGTATATAGCTTAGACCTTTGTACAGAGGCTCAACTATAATTTTTGAAATATATAACTTAGAAGTGGGTTTATCCATGTTTTACGACAATAAAGGGGAGAAATTTTAAGAAAAAAATGCCGATAACTATTTTAATGGGTTGTAACTCTGAAAGTAAAGTGAATTTTTCAAAAATCGTAGTTGAGCCTCTGTATAGAGGCAGGCAAAATATTATTATAGGCAAAATATTAGGCAAAATATTATTATAATAGAGGAATTTTTCACAAAAGGAAAACATTTTGAAAAAAGGTTATTCTAAGTTAATTTTTTGCCGAAATATTGTATTTGAATATCTTTTTTTTGTCAAAATGTCCTTAAAACAATTTTATACGTGTATTCTAATCTAAGTGACACTAAATATCATGAAAATTATCCATTTATGCGCTTTTTTAAAATCACGGTTCCGAACGTAGTCGGATACCTTAATACTAAAAAATGCAAAGGTCTGGATCAGTGGCATAACGAAGAATATTAGGGCCCCCTGCAAACTCAGGTTTTGCGCCCCAAGGCCAAATGCGTACTTAGAGTCAGTCAAGCTTTGCGTCCCCTAGAGATTTTGGGCCTCCTGGAATTGCGGGGATGGACGTTACGCCACTGTGGTCTCGATAATTTAGAAGAGGAGAGACGAGTTACTTTGCAATTTACTCACCTCTCTACTTTTGAAATCAGCGAAAATCTTTAATCTTATGTATAGCAGAAATTTGAGACATCTTACATTGAAACTTTAAGAGGCTTTTAAATAAAAAGGGGTACGTATCAATCAATATCAGTATTTTAATGTAATACAGAATAAATATTTAGAAGTAGATATGTCCAAATTTGCACCCACAATGTGGGCTCTCGACATGATTCTGCGCTTTTCCTTCTAAAAAATAAGGTTATTTTTGCAAAAAAATGTCAATTTTTTATTATGCCTTTGATTTAAAGAATATTTGTCGTTTGCATTAAAGTCTATTTTGTAGTATTATTATTGCACGCAAAAATAGTCAGTATTTTCCAACTTCAAAAAGATTGAGAAAAAAGGGCGATAGAGGTTGTAAGGATCTTGCTTCTACCCCTAGAGATGTGGGAGAAAGATAAGGAAGACTAGCCATATACAAAATCACTTAGTTTATATACAACACAAGTTCGATCAATGAAAGTTAAGAGATATACCCAATTAATCAATACGAAGACAATTCTGAAAAAAATTTCAAGTTATTCTCTCCTTAACACATTTTATGATGGTCATACATCTTGAACTGGTTTTATTAGATCCTAACTTGCCGAGAGCAATAGAGTTCTGGACCTTTCATCCAAGAAGTGCAACCTTTAACCCCCATTGCCTAGTTCACTAGAAACATCTTTGTGGCGGTTTGCTTCTCAGTAATCCCTAACGCAAATTATGTGTGAACCTTCCCTAACCGATGGGGGGATTCAGTTAGTCTGTAACCAACTTTGGCCGATAACGGAGCCCACGAAATCGGTGGGTGTGCCTACCAACAAAACAGTACTTTTCAATTTATATTTAATTAATTGTATGTCGTGTGTGTAGTCATAATAAATATTGAAAAAACTTGAAAAAACAAGGACTCGTATCTTGAATACGCAAAGAAAAACGCGACAATCTTCGATATCCTTTTTCACCCTCAGTGGAGTTGTGCCGTGTCCCCGTGTTTTAATTATAAAATAACGTTTGCTTAATATTACTCTCTTGTATGCTTTAAATTATAAAATCTCCTTTAAATTCATTAATTTTAGTATAAAATTATTTTCTTAATATTGAAAATACAGTGAATTCTTCGACATTATTTTTCCTTGTTTTCCTTGCAGTTTTTCTTTCTTTTTTGATGGGTAAGATATATAAAATAAACATATATTAATTTATAAAAAGGTGCGAATAAATTACTTTTTTTTAATTTGTAGTGTTTATGAATTAAAATTTGTTTTATGTGGTTTATAAAGTATATTAAAAGATGAACCTCTATAGAACGAATTTTCCCTATAACGAACTTTTTCCGCAATTTAGTGACTTCGTTATATAGAGGTCCGACTGTATTATCTTTGAATGAAGTCATCTGAAAATCTGAACTGAAATTACATGCACCTTGTCAATAACTTGTTTAAAACCTTAAGGGTCTTTTTAAAATCTTAACAATGTATTTAAAATCTTAATTTTTAATTTTAAGGCCTTGTGTACTTTGAAGTGAATATTCAGAAGGTATTATTTATGCAAATAATTTCACTATTATTCCCTAGACCCGTGATGATTTGAGGCATTTTGTATTTATAAGAGAAAAATTAAACATTATGGTTTGTCTCTCTCATATAGCTAAATAGATAATCATATAATGAACACATCCCTTGATTACATATTCGTATTTAGTTTCTAATTTATACACAATTAAAAACTTCAGGTAATATATACATACTGTTTTGTAAAGTTTCTTCTCACAATAAATAATGAATACTCATAAAACTTTTAAATTTACTTACTTCAGTTAGATTAATCATTGATGAAAAACAAACTAAATAAAATTCATTACAGGTAACTAATTGATTTTTTCTTGCAAAAATATTATATTAATATCTTACATAAATATCGTTGAATAATCCATTGTGCATTTTCCAGTGAAGCGTTTACTCTTAAATAACCTACAAAATAACACTGAAAACTATTTTTTTTATTCCTTAATGGAAAAAAAAATTGTTAAGTGTTTAAACAACCTTTATTAAAAGTTATTAATTATCAGCGCGAACAGCGATAAGGGACCTCTTTGCAATTATTTTAATAAATTTAATTTTTGGGAACCGGCTGGAAAAACTCCCCATCCATGAAATCCGAATTAAACTGCGTATAATTAATCATTAATTAAAATTCCGGGAAATTAAGAATCTCCATTTAGCTTGTGTCCTTCAAACTATTATTTTAATGATGTTCCTCTCAAGAAAACGTGTTCTCTTTTTCGGGTGCAGAGATGGATTTTAAGTAGTCTTGAAATAGCAGCATAAACGGGCTGAGAAAAAAGTAATTATCTTAAATTATTCAAAAAGTTAATTAAGTAGATACTTATGTTAAGACCTGAATGAAAGCTTTCGAACGCATAATGTATTTTGTTTAAAAGTTTTGAAGCTCGATAAGGTTAGGGAGACAATAGCAGTAAGCTCAATGCTTCCAAACAATTTTATAGCTAATGAGATTCATCAAAGAAATTACATTAACCCTGTGTAAACTTGCTACTCTGTGCAGCAATTTTAAAAGATGCTCTAAAAGAGAGTATCATGAACTGTTTAAGGAAATGATTGATTTTAATATTCATGGATGCTAATCACCTCTTCCGCAATCCATAAAGTAAAACCTTTGTTTACGTGAATATATAAGGAAATGTATTTATTTAATGTATTCGTTAATATTTTTGCTTGCATACATTTATATAATGATTGTAAACTTTTAAGTTAGAATAATGAAGTAGATTAGAAATAAAAATATTTGGTGTGTGGTGTGTACTTTTCCGTTTCGCCGGTGTAAACCTTGCCAAGTTGGCGTTATTTGCGACAGCACACAATATACATACACGTAAAAAATATCAGTTTTCATTGTTTATTTATCCATTTTTGATACGTTATAAAAAAGACGTTACTGATAAGAAAATCCCACGGCATTTTCGGTACGGTAAATAAGATTGAAATTTTGGGAGAATTTGAAAACAGGCTACTGAATTAGTTGGACAGGCGAATTCTCAAGTGTTGAATTGACCAACATACACATACTGAATACACAGACTATATTGGGCAAGTCTCTCTGAACTTGTACCAAGAATGATTCTTGAACCGGTGTGTGTTTCTTATATGATATTTGTACGACTGCACAGAAGGTTCTTCGAGAGTAGCTGTTTCAATTAAGCTGCCGTTTTCGAATGACATTTTAAAATGAGAAGAATTATCTAAGACCGGCAGAAATATTTCCAGTACGAATACATCAGTGACAGTTCAATGATTGGAGTATTCCCTACTTATAATGTGAAAGTTACTGTTAGAAATCACATGATCCCATATTACTTACTTCCCGTTTAGACATTGTGATCATGTAGCGAGTTCTACCTAAGTTTATCAAAAAAGTGCATGTTCCTCAGTGATAGAACCACTCAATGTGATTCCAGGATGATTACACCAATTAATTACTATGCATCGGTCATAGTGACTGCTTTATTAACCTGTTAGATCGGCGGATTTATCATGCCTGAATTTCTTAGTGTACGAAACCTTCGATAAACCAGTTGGAGATTTTGCCGCTTGTATCTCTGATACCAGATAAATACGAGACACCCCATACATTTTTCAGAATGTTAGAGATCTACGCAGAGCCTTAGCTTTATATGAAGCCTATTTGGGAGCTTGCGGTCGGAAAATATCGAGTATTTTCTGTAGAATTTGTGCATTTTCCCAATGTGACGTTCGTCAATAAAATACTTTCTGTCACACTTGCATGCTGATGTTGCTGTTCTTGTATTCTTGGTCTCCTTTGTGCCTGAACCGTGCAGAAAATATTTTCGATCATTAAATGCTTATGGGTGTTGAGTAATAATAACAAAAGTCCTTCTGTTCAAATGCTCCTAAGTACAGTAACATATGTTTAACTAGAAAATGAAATTCCTATCAGCTTTTAGTTTATTTGCATTAACAACTTTGGTGAACTAATGTAGATTCACGGGCGAAATGTACTCGATAAAACAGGATTGTACCTCATTTACAAAAAAAGAAAAGAACTAGGCCTAAAAGTGTTTATTTCTCTTTATTGACTGATTTACAACATCAGTTACTTATTAGATAGATTAATAAGATGACACTTAGTTCATATATACACCGTAGAGCCAAAACGTGTCGGAAACCATTCTCGCTTCCATTCTTCAGAGTGTCTGCGTGATAGATAGACGCATTTTTTATCGTTTTAAGTTAATATCTTTTTAACTAATTGTAATCCGAATGGTTTCCATTTATCATCACCCATCTTTTGGTAGCTTCGGTGTGTTTCTGTATTTAGCGGTTCGTGAGAAAATAGCTTCAGATAGATGAACATGTTTGTTTTCTCTTGAATTTTAATATTGTTGATCGCTGTTTTGATTTCGACTCCAGTTTTTTGGATGTTATAACAGCATGGCTGCTATTTTCTTTATCTTTTCTATCACAACTGCAACAGCTGAAAAAGGTTTTCTAAGCTAAAATTATTAAAAGTTATCTTATAGCTTCTATAGCACAATATCGGTTATCGGAGCTACGGGAAATGGCAGGCGTACATTTAGCCCTTTGCCACGATGAATCTCATGGGTCTCGATCTGATTCTGACAGGTGGTATTAGCAACAACAGCAATATCAGTTATCGGACTTATCAATACTTTTAATAGAAACAGAATAACTTGAAAAACTGAAGCGATTATCGAGAAAAAAAGTAGAGAAAAGTATTTATTAAACAAGTAGGCGAATTCTCTCTTATATAATAATGGTTTTTAGTATATTTGTCTATGTACACTTTTGTGACACTTTCAAGTAAATTTTATTAAAGCGATCATTTTTATTTAATTTTCAAAAAAGGGCACCCGAAAATGTTGATATGGGGCTCACTCGGTGCCCCATATCAACCCCAGCTACCACAAGCACTAGCAACCCCAGTGCTTGTGGTACCCATGTCAAGGCAAGTAGCCACTGTTTTGTTGGCAAAAACAGTGCAACGTGTTATGGAGTAGGCGTTCATAATATTTTTGGTTCTTCGGTGTATATATGATTTGATTTTAATGTACGATACAATGTAAAGCAAACCGAGAGCCATTAGCGTTGGACCTCATAATTTTGAACCACGGCCGAGTGACGAATTGAAGGCGACAGTTGTATGAATTGGCACTTCCCTTTTCCAAACACATACTAGCTCACCCGGATGAATAATAATTTGCAAAAAAATATTAAAAAAAGTAAAAACTGCGATCTTTTATTGCAATTTTTAGCATTACTATATTTCTATTCTCAGCAGCTGGGGAGCGAGGTTGGTTTGTCGCTGGCCTTCTGTACTCAAGGTTGCGGTTTCAACCCCGGCCCAAGTCGGTGGATTTTCATGATGCAGAAAATCGACAGAGGCCTTGTCGTATTATTATACGGCACGTAAAATATCCCTAGAGTGTCTGCTTGGTTTGGGTGCTCTCGGCAAAATTAAATCCTTGTATGGGTTGGCAACGTCAGAGCTCAAGTGCCTCCCTCTAAGGCGGAAACTTCTTCAATGGCTCGACAGCCCTGGGTGGTCTCTGGCCTTCTCCAGGCATCCCTACTTTTGGCAACTATTTTCCAATTTTTTACCTTTAAAATTTTTAGTTCTCTTTCGACACAGTCAATCCATCTTAACGGGGGTCTATCCATCTATTTTTCATGGGCTTTGCCAGAAAGATTTTCTTACAGCAAAGATCCTTATTCATTCTAGCCAGATGACCAGCCCATTTAAGTCTCTGTAATTTGACAAATTTTACAATATTAGGTTGTAGATTTTGTATTTTGTATTCCATGATCCATTCACTTAGATCCCACCAAGAATGCAGCCTAAGATGTTTCTCTCGAAAATTCCCAAAGCTTTCTTCATCACGTTAAGTCAATGGCCAAGTCTCTGATGCATACGAAGGAGGAAACTGGGCGTCAAAATTGCCTGCAGTGATTGGTATCCATTTTTTGGTATCGCAGTAAAAAGAGATACTAGTTTCCGAGAATGTACTAGGTCTGCAATGGCAAAACACCAATCCGCAGCCCATTAGGAATAAAAAAATATTTCTATTTTCTTATTTTTAAAAGTTTTATAGTTTGGTTTCTTCTTCATTAAGAATTATAAATGCGGCATTTTAAAAGGTTGAGGATAACTATTTTTGATTTATATTTAACGCGAATAATCTATATATTATTTGAAATAATACTGATAGAAATTATACTGCAAAAGTCACTGTAATGATCAAATGATATGGGGTTAATCATATTCAGAAATTGTTTTCCTAGGAGTTTGATTCTTTTCGTAAATATAATAAGAATATTAAAAAAAAAGGCAGAATATAAGAAATTTCCCTCATTTTCCATGCATATAAAATATGTCATTGTTTGCCTATAGATTCTTGAAGCAAAAAGAGAAAACAAGTAACGAAAAATCTAATGGAATAATAAAACGCTGCTACTTTTAAAAATATTACGGGACTTTCCTAAAAGATATTTATGTTTCTAAGATCAACATTTGGTAGAGAATTATTATTGTCATTGAGTTTATGTAACATTTTTCAAGAATATCGTAGAAAACAATATTAATATTTCCTTCGTCGTTAAAACTTTATGAAACTTATTTTTTAAGATGGGTATTTTCTCGCAACTGTGTTTTTCAACTCTTTTTGCAATAAAGAAATTAGAATAAAATTCAGGTGTTTTCTACACGATAAAGCACGAAGGTTAAAATTTCCAGTTTTCCTTGAAAAAAGTTGACTCAGCTGTTATATATTTTAGAACTGAGCTATAACTTTCACTGTTGCCTAAAATGAGTAAGGCGGCTTGGTTTTCTTTTCACATATTTTGTTGCAAAACACTTTCATTTGAGCAACTTCAGGAAGCAATAAAATAAATTTATGATAGTTCCTTAGTAGGTTATGCAAAACAACTATTGCGCTTGCAATGATGCTTTAAAGTAGAATTTTTCTTTTAAGTGTCACTCAGTTGTTTTTAACTACCATAAAATGTTCATGTAAGCAACCATTATTAATTTTTCTTCATAGGTCTTCAAAAATATAGTATTTGCAAATGGAAGGTAAAGCTATTACTTTTCATTCTTGGATTTAATTATGAAAATTCTGTATTTACGAAAATGTAGCTCTTAGTACTACTAATATTTTTTTTCTAATGGAGTTGCGCATTGATATTTTTAACCTTTGCAGACCTAGTATATTCCCCAGGTGCTGGTATCAATTTTAGCGCGGCACCATAAAGGCGATACCAATTGTTGCAAGTAATTTCGACGCCCACTTTCCTCCCCAGAGGGAGGCACCTAAGCTCTAGGCTATCTTTTATAATATTTTATAATCCTGAGCTATCCTTTATAATATTTTTTCTGGCGTTTTCGGATTGTTGGATGAAATGATATTAAATGATCAAAAAAAAAAAAAAAAAAAAAAAAAAGCACAACCTACATTACCCATAGTAAATTACCCCAAAAATTGTTCTAAATGATCTCGGGCAAAGCAGTTAAAAGGATAAGGGTTATAATTACCTTTTTAGAAAGAAAGAAAGAGAAACCAGATAATCATTTGAATAACGTAAGGCATTCAAATTTCATTCTGCTTATTGAATACTAGAAATAATACAAATTGATTGATTGAACCAATCAATTACAGATTGATTAAAGATAAGGTGCACTTATTGAGTTTCTAAATAAAACGATCAATAAATTTCTTTTTTTAATTTTTTTTTATGAAATTTCTGGGATTCCAAAATTTGTTTGCTTATCTTAAAGGAAAATAAATCGTGACCTACTTTTTCAATAGCCCTGTTTTTATGGTGGAAAGAGATAGGAAGATGTTTTATTAAGGGAAATTATATAAACTTGTATCGCACATCAAATAATAAACGATCTTATGGGGAATACAAATTTCATTTTAAAACATTTTACTAAAAATCAGGGATAATTGTAACAAAATATGAGAGGAAGATCAAAATGAAGTATAAATTTAATAATTTAAAAATGAAAAAAGTTTGAAAAATGTCCCAAGCAATGTTTCTTTTTATTAAAAATGGGAATATTTCTTTCGACTTTGAATATTTCATCAAGTTTAAAGATTTATGGACAAATACTGCTCCCTTTTCAAAGAAATTGGAAAGAAAATTAATCCCTCTTCTAAAAGTTTCCGACTGCAACTACATTACCATATATCAAACTTTTCTATTTTGAGTTGAAAACGTTGGGAACTAGTTTCACAAATTGAATCTTTGAATTG
Source organism: Trichonephila inaurata madagascariensis (assembly GCA_019973955.1). Classification (NCBI taxonomy): domain Eukaryota; kingdom Metazoa; phylum Arthropoda; class Arachnida; order Araneae; family Nephilidae; genus Trichonephila; species Trichonephila inaurata. The sequence goes on along the minus strand of BMAV01022253.1, from coordinate 53,080 downwards.
CTTTTCGATCTAGCCAATACATAAGACCCTATGGAAAGTGAATAGTCTTATCAATCAATGATAAGAGATTGAATTTTTGCACATTTTATTTTCTGTAGCTGTTTTCATAAAATGAGAGCTTTTTCTTTTAGTAAAATTATTCATAGCATCAATTTAATATATTCATACATCTTTAAGAAATGAATGAAATGGTAATCTTGCATCAGAAAAAATAACTTCGTTTTCCCAAAATTGTTGGTTTTGCAGTAATAATCATTTATTATTGAGGGGAAAAAATCCAATCAGTTGAGAGGAATTAAAACTCAATTTTCCCTAAATCTGTTTTCCAAAAAGTTCACACTTTTTTGTGTGAACTCTAGTTTCCAATAATTTTATACCTGAATTATTATCCTCATCGATACCATTTCTAAAAATAAAAATAATTTATTATTCAATAATTGTTAAGAAGTGAGTGATTAAGAATATTATTAAAAAATTGAGTTTTAAATTTAAGTCCTTTTTATGAAAAATTTGATTTAACATTGTAAAAATACTTTATGTGGACCTGTTTTCATATAAAATAAGTTGAATTAGATTTTATGAAAATGATAGTGTTTTTTGTTTAAAAATCATATTTATCGAAATGGGAAAACTGTTTTTCAGACAGAAATTGATGATTTATGATCAACGAGAGGTCCGGTATTAAAATTTTAAAAAGTAAAATACCTTTGTAATTTTTTTGTATAGCGTACTCGCCACTTTTCATTGTTTACATTTTTGTTTTCCTTTGGATTATTATAGCTGGAAAATGTAAAACTCTTATTGTTACATTAAAAATGGAGGCTTATTGTTCCCAACTTCATGGAGCATGTGTGACCAGCAAATCATTTCACTAAAAAAAGCGTTATAGCAGTGGTTCTTAAACTTTCAATTGCCCCGCCCCCTTAAGTAACAGCGTGACATCGCAGTCTCCCAACATTGTGGGTATCCCCCCCCCCCGACTTAATATGCTGGATCAAAATACATGTTCTAGTAGAATTTCTTCATTGGGGACAATTTAGTGATCTATTCTAGTACGGCACATCTTTCAATTTTTTCCACGAGGCCTTTCAAAGTTTTTTAAAAAGGGGAATCTCAATGTCACATGAGATACTCGGTGGACCAACTAGAAAAACGCTGCGGACGCCCCAGGGATGTCCACAGCGTCCCACCGAGGGTCTCTATACTGCCTTATAGTATGAAGTAAAATGATTCTACCATTGTGTATTTAATCGATAGATACAATTTTTTTTTGAATTTCTGATAGATTTTTTTAGTATATAGCCCGGGATCCAAATTCGATCAATTTCTGTTTATTGTTACAATTTTCATTTATGGAGAAGTTCAGATGAATTCAACCTATTATGTTCATGACAAATATGGAAATCCTCTTCCCAACCTTATTCGTGACCCTAATTCAAAATTACAAAACTTATTTTGAGTAATAATCCCATTTAATAAAAATAATTAATTATTAATGTTTCGCATGAACATGCTAAGAGAGACCAGAAGGTACTTAAACGGCGATGTTCTCATAGTTTTACGTCTTTAAACAACCGTAACCCTTATAACCGTGTAATAACCGTAAATTGTTTACATCTAACTTATTTGAAATTTGTCAAAAATCTTGTCAAATGCGAGGGAAATGAGGAACCTTCGCTCATTCGATAAATTTTTTTATTTCATTTTGATCAGAAGTTATTTAATTCAGTGTTTCTCCATCCAGTTAACTCTGAAGACACACTTTTAGTGTTTTACCCGGGAAACGGTAAGGTTATTACTTTGGGCTAGTGACATAACTTAAGCAGATACAAAATTATGGAACTCGGACACTATTTTCACCAGTTTATTTTGTGATGGGGCTTTCATCGTGATTTCTATTAATGTCCTCTTGGAGTTTCTTTGGGGCCGAAATGGCAATTCTTTCCAATCAACTCAAGAAGAAGAACGTGGTTATGTGAATTAGGAATCATATATATATTGGAAGTTAGCAGTAGAGCGAAGTCTATGTCCGGGTCTATGTCTATGCGCAGAAGTGATTGTTAAGTGAGAAGTGAAGTCGCTAAGTGGAGAGTTAGCTGTAAAGTGATTTGAGATAAAGTTAGAAGAATCCTAACTCCGTGAAATAGCCTAGCCGTGCCGATATTGACGAACCAAAAGTGGGTTCGAAATCAAAAGGAACACTGTCGGATTAAAGACACATCAGAACAGATAAAGAACGTAGCTGATTACCTAGGATATAGCTGTAAGCTATTTTATGTAAGCTATAAGGAAAAGTCGTATATTAGTGATAGAGGAATTAATCTAAAAAGTTAGCTTCAGTGGTCAAGTACGCGACTATTTGGTAATACGTATTGCGTTTTTTCATTGTAGATAATCTTATTTAGATTATTAGTGTTGTGTATTGTGTGTAAGCTAAAATCTTAATAAACAGATTTTAAAACGAATGATTTGAGTGGTTCTTCGTTCTTCCCCGCAGAAACAGGTCGCGAGGATAATGTAGAACAGAGGTCTTCACGGGCGTGGGATTCACAGTTTCTATTCATTTATATACATTATCTACTCTGCATATATACTCTTAATTTTAAAGACTGGCACCTGCGCATGGATAGGTAAATATTTTTAGTTGATCGGCGGTGGAGAAAAACTGATCTACAAAATTCACTGTCTACGATCGCTTTTGATGGAAGCGATTTTCCGTATAGAGTACATATCACTAAATTATGGACAAAAAAAATAACACGGTTATAAACCGTGAATAAGTAACTTGATCAATTATTATAAACTGCAGCATAGTTGTTAATTCAAGAATGTAATAATGAATATAACTTCTTCCAGTATTTATTACAATAAAATTATTATGTGAATTACATTTAGATATACAAAAAAATATTTCAACACTGTTGCTAATGATGCTGGATCTTTTAGCGGAATTAGAAGTTGTTTGAAAAATTAGGTTTTCATTTTTAATTATGAGATAATTATATTTTTGATGTTGAAATTATTCTTTTTAAAATTAAAATTATTTTTTTGGGAAACAACAAAACATGTATCTATGAATAATGTAAGGGCTTTTATTGTAAAAGAAAATATTTAGAACTCTTTTCTTATTCAAAAAAGTTAAATTCTTAAGTGAAAGCTTTATAATTTCAATGAATGACTATCATAGAAAAATAATTGAGTAGAATCTTCTAGTAATAAAAATACTTTTAATTTTTGAATTTTGATCTTTTATTTTTCAAACTATGTAAGCGAAAAACATGTTTTTTAAAAAACTAACTTCATTGATACATAGGACTTTGATTATCGGAAATACATTAAGATTTCTTTTTTATAAAAAAAAGAAAAATTTAGTAGTTAAATTAAATAGTTTATTAATTAAATATGTACGCATGGATGTAATTATTCTTTTTTTATAAGAATAATTTATTTTTTACAAGCAAAAAAAAAATTGGGTAAGAAATTATTTATTAATAAAGATATACACAGATACCGTATCATCATAATTTTAAATAAATAAATATATGGGATGGAGATATTAACTCCAATATTTTCATACTAACGTTGTCAGGAATTCGATTTAAATCTTCATGAATTACTTACTCCTAAAAAAAGATTATGTGTCCTCATAAAAAGGTTGATTTATTTTTGTTTTCTTTTGAAGAAAATCCATTCCTTTTTTTATATCTGTTTTTTTCAATTTCAAGATTATTAGCTTATGAAAAAAGACAAAAATGGCAAACCCTTACAATTCACGGATGATTTGTTTCCAATATTTAATGAAGTATAAAAACTAATATTTTTTTTACCCGACTCTAAGAAACTCTCATTGATCTCCCTCCCCCTTTTATTTGTGTCACTCAATCTTAATTGAATGTATCGATTTTTTCCCCAATCTCTGCATATTTTTATTAAAAATTAAGGGCGAGATTTAAAAATTAATGACATGCTAATAAAAAAAAAAACAACGTAGAAGCTTAAAAAATTGAAGTTTAAAAATTGAGACATTTGCTTGAGGACAATTATAATTAGCACGTGAGTATTTTATTGATTAAGGAGAAATAAAATGCAAAGGCTATTTTTAGCTTACATTTTGCAGAATGTAAAATAAGGATATCATAAAATAAATAGAATTGAAGGAAGAAATAAATATGACTAAATTTAAAGAAATATATTTAGTTATTTCAGAGTCTGATAAGTAACGAATTAATACTTTAAAACTTATAAACTCAAGAATCTTTTGTTTTATTTGCATTTTTATTATTTGGAATTTTCAAATTTGTTCTACATGTTTGTAAATTGAATACGTAATTTTTATCTTTTGATAGAGTAGTAAATGAAATTATAATATATTTATTATGTTTCATTTATAGGAAAAATTTCTTTTTCCTATTGTAAAATAACAACTCCCAGTGAAGTGTAGTTGTAAATGATTATCTCTATGCACGAAATACAGCTATACAAAACAAACCGACGAAATTTAACCACAGTCGTGTGGTATGATGAAAATAATCCATCTCTTAGTATATTTTTCACCTAACGCTTTTTATTCTGAAAATAAAATTTAGAAACAAAATTGATTTTTCTAAATTTCGATTCTTTTTTTACTTATACTGTATTAGTCTTAGATAACTACAGTTTTGTAACGAAATCCATCCATAGTTGATTAAGATAATAGCAAGTTGAGACAAATTAAATAGTTATATCCATCTGAGAGCACTCTTTCAAATTAAAAAAAAAACATCCAGTATAGGTATTAATTAGTTTTTTTAACAGGACATGGTAGCTTAGGGATTAAAATCAAGAAAGGATTCTCGGGTGAGTGAGTGGGTGATTGTGGGTTTTAATGGCGCGAGAGCCAATTTTGGATAAGCTGCGCCAAACACATGTTTAAGCATTAAGGTATCCGACTACTTTCGGAACCGTGATTTTGAAAAAGCGTATATATGGTTAATATTTATGATATTTAGTGTCACTTAGATTAGAAAATGTATATAAAATTGTTTTACGAATATTATTACAATAAAAAATGATTTAAGTACAATATTTTGACAAAAAATGAACATAGAATGACTCATTTTCAAAATATTCTCCTTTGTGAAAAATGCTTCTATCATAATAATATTTTGCCTGTATATAGCTCAGATCTCTGTACAGAGGATCAACTAGAATTTTTTAAATATATAACTAAGAAGTGGGTTTATCCATGTTTTACGGCACAACAGAGGGGAGAAATTTTAAGAAAAAAACGCCGATAATTATTTCAATGGGTTGTAACTCTGAAAATAATGTGAATTTTTCAAAAATCATAGTTGAGCCTCTGTACAGAGGTCTGAGCTATATAAAAGCAAAATATTATTATAATATAATATTATTATAATATATATATTATAATATATATATTATATATTTCACAAAGGGAGAACATTTTGAAAAAAGGTTATTCTAATTTAATTTTTTGCCGAAATATTGTATTTAAATAATTTTTTTTTGTCAAAATGTGTTCTTAAAACGATTTTATACATTTATTCTAATCTACGTGACATTAAATATCATGAAAATTATTCAATTAATGCGCTTTTTTTTAAAATCACGGTTCCGAATGTAGTCGGATACCTTAAACGTATAAAATCGTTAAAAAGTTTTACAAAAGGAGCTGTAGTAATAAAATATAAAATCTCAAAATATGTTTTAAAAATCTATTTACTTTTTTTTTAAATTGATTTTTTTTGGTAGGGATATCCCCATCAAGTCCAATAAGTATGATTGAAAAATGTTATTTTTTGTATCTGGTCGGGGTTAACAACCAGCGTCTTATGTCTACTTTCACTTCCTCTATACCTCTTCAACATCATATTTAAACACGTCATCATTTGAAGTGTCCTGTAAAGGTGTGCTTTTTATGGGTTTGTGGGGTGTCATTTGTATTTCTATTTTTGGGGTAATACTTCTGTTAGGGCGTTTTTTCCTGCGAGTTTTTGAAGTTTGTTTTCCGCATGGAATGTAGAAGGTATGGTATTGGATGCAGTGGTAGTAGTTTCAAGAACAGGACTTGTTTCAGCTGATAAAGGTGTAAACACTAAAACTGTGGATGAAGAAAGTGCTTTATTGGAAGAGGAAAATGCAGTAGAGGTAGATAGACTATTAGATGTGGCGGGAGCAGTATCTATTAAAGGAATAGATGGCTGTGATTCTGATGACGTTGTAACTGTAACAGATGTTGAAGGTACGAGGTGTACATGATTTGGTAATTGTAGGAATTCTGAAAACTATTGTTGGTTTTGGGGGAGATATTAAAGGTTGTACGAATTTCAAAGGCAGGCATATTATTTTTGTAATAGTTTCATCTGTTTGGGTTGCTATGGTTTCAGTTAAGGATTTGACAACCTGTGCGTATGTTTGAGATTTTTGTGGGACTATTAATTTACGGGCTTCTGGATAAAAGAAATATTTTATTAGCTTTTATTTTCTACATTTGTGTTTCTGTATTCCACTTGGGGCACAGCACAATTTTGAGTCTAAGGGATTGGATTGCGAACATTTAATACATTTTGGCTCTAGACTACAATCTGTGGAAGGATCTCGAGGGGATGCACATCTAGAGCACGTTAATTGACCGCGGCAGGAAGTTTGAGAGTATCCGAACCTCTGGCACTTGAAACAGCGCAGAGGATTCGGTGTATAGAGACGGATTTTACTGTTAAGATATTTAGCTTTTACCGTGTTTGGTAGTTTCGGGCTATTGTATGTTAAAATTAAATGTTTTGTGTTAATAACTGTAACATATTTTTTTATTGTGATTATCCTGACCTTGAAAACACTTTGATTAGAGAAGCCTTCAAGTATTTCTGATTCAGGAGTGCTATCAAGTCAGGTTTTGAAATGACCCCTCTGCAGGAGTTCAAAGATTTGTGCGGAGTTACAGTTACAGAGGTGAGTTTAAAAGTGTTTTGGTGAGAACAAACGACTTTGTTTGAATAGCGGAGTTGGTTTCAAGGAGTAAATACCCGGGACGTAATCGTTTTACAGATTTCGGTTCACCACCTATTCCAATGAGGGCTTTGTGAACAGCAAAAGGTTATTTATTTGACATATCATTAATTGGAAGTAAAAGTAGTAAAAATCTGATGTTTTGAAATCTGATATCTGATGTTGAGAGTGGGTAAAACAAGACCTTTACCCGGGCTCAACTGCATTGGGTGCATGAGCGCGAGAAAAACTTTGCCCTTGCGTGCCTCCGCCCACCATGGAGTCCAACAAGGGAGGCAGTGTGCCAGTCATCTGGCCAAAACTAGGCACGGCGCTCACCTGGAGTACACCCAGAATATAGTGCTACAACATCAGGTCGAGGATCCAACATGTAAACTCGCCACCCCTTATCTGTAGCACTAACCCTAAAGCAATATCTCTCGGGGGACACGGAAGCGAGGTATCACCAGCCGATTGACAGGAGCGGGCTCACTCCTGCCTCCCGCCTACAGCGAAGCGTGGGCCAAAGAGAATGCTAAGGCCTCACCAGGACACCATTTTCCTCCTTTCGGGACGTCGCCCACGATAAACGTGTGGGTTGGGAAACCAAGAGTGTTGATAAAGAAACAAATAAGCAGTACAAAATATCAAAATCATAGCAAAAAAATTAAGTAAGAAATTAAACTAATTTAACACAATACAAAATGAAACTCCAAAATATGATGTTAATAAGAATAATAAGTTATCTAATGAAAATAATACATTGATAGTTGTTATCAATTTTTGATTATAACTTATGTATCTGTGATCCAGACTGAAAAAGAAAGATAAGATAAATTGAATGACAAGGAGAGTCAAAATTAGAGAAAGATCACTATAGGGTACCCCGGAGTCATGACACCCGTGTTTACCAAAGATAGCAAACCCCTTTGGAAAAGGAAAATATCACTAGGCACCTCGGGATTGTGACACCCGTAAACACCTAAAGAATTTGTGCCCCCATGAGGGGGCAACTCTTCTTGGATTTAGCTTCAATGGTGGTGGGGCTTGAGACAGACCTGGAATTCGAGTCCTAGTCATTGGGTAGAAAAATGGTTGCTGATGTTCGTTAGATGGAATTGAAATTCTCTCTCTAAGTTCTTTCATGACAAGGAGTACGAGTGAAGTTTGAGGATTTGTGTTTTAAGTTGAGACAGAGATCATTCGCCATTATAAACATTTTCCAACATTGTTTTTAAGTTTAGTGTCATTATTTGACAATTTCAATTAAAACAAACGAAATTCCTAAATTCTATTAAATCTTAAATTGGATTTTTGTTTCTTTTAGTCTGATAACAACTAGACGAAACAAAATCAGTTAAGGATTATACTTCCATTTCGCATGTATAATTCACATTTTCAAATTAACTAGCATTAACATGACCACGGGTTATTGAAAGAATCATTTGAGGATTACATGCTCATGTTTTCAAATTAAGCGGTATTAAAAATAGAATCGATTTTTGTTCCACCGTTATTGAAATAAAAATTTTGCTTCTGCCAAATAGTAATAAAACAACATAAAGGCATTTAAATAAGTGCATTTCATATAAAGATTAATTCCAATGCACCAGAATGAAAATTTATGAAATTGTATTGGATTTCATTCATATTTATTTTTTTAATGTGATTGCATCTTTATTGAACTTTGAATAGATACATGTTCACTTTATTTTTTTTGAAATTTAAAGGATGCATATTTTCTCCAAATACAAACTCAGATGATAGTTTTGAGGAAAAAAAAAATTATTATACGTACAGGACATGTTGATAATTGCGAGGAAATAATTATATCGAGTAGCTAGAAGATATTTTTGAGTGTTTCACTAAGAGAAATCATAAAAAAATCGTTCTGATGAAAAAAGTAAACTACATTCAAATTTTAAACGTAAGGAGATTTAGTCAAATTTCCCTTTTATATTATCATCAGACATATCATAATAATTTTTCATTTTTCATTATTATGATCTTGGAAGAATATGCGATATTAAAAATTGTCTGAGAATAACGGTTTAGATTTTTCTTACTGAAAAAAAAAAAAAAAAAAAAAAAAAAATATAAATAAAAAAAAAAAAA
>BMAV01022253.1:29010-43878 GCA_019973955.1 Trichonephila inaurata madagascariensis | reverse complement strand
AAAAAAAAAAAAAAAAAAAAAAACTATTGATATGAAAAAAACAAACAACCCATCATAAGAAAATAAAGAAATGTCCTCTTAAAATAAGTCGAATGAATAATAATAACAAAGTAACAAGGAGAACTTGAGAGAGAGTTAATGGCGATCCAGTTTAAAAATCAGAGTTTTTTTTTTAATTTCTAAAAATATATATAATCTTGTAAATAAAAGAAATCTTTAAGTATGTTAATTAAAAATAAAATTCCCCATCCTTATACATTTTAAGAGATTAAGAACATCTTGAAAATTTGTTTTAAAAACAAATTAAGGTTAAGTGTATTCAAATGAACAATCAGTAATTAAAAATCAAGAGCATACTCAAATTTTAATTTTTTTTTGTTGACCTATTCATCAAGAACTTCTAACGTAATCAAAACAATTTTATGTATAACGTATATTATGTCATGAAGTATAATAAATCATCACTCCCCAATGGCTGATAATAAGCAGAAGGAATTGTGAAGGGTTTTTGATTGAATAAAACTATCAAAACTTCAACTTCTTAATTTTAAGATATTTGCCTGTAAGTTATTATTGTGCAAAATATTTTCTTATTCTGAGGTCCTTGTTGTTCTCTTCCAAATATAGAACATTGGAAATTTTTCTTCCGTTATTTTATTCACTTATAAAACGCATAACATATAGTAGAATAACTACTAGATCAGTAAATACAGAATCAGACTATAATGTAACGTACAAACATCGTTGAGTAAACATTTTTTAAAAATTTCTAATGGGCAGAGGATTGGGGTTTTACCATTGAAGATCTAGTAGACTCCCCGGAAGCTGGTATCTCTTTTTAGAGCGGCACCATATAGGCGGATAACAATCGCCGCTGGTAACTTTGACACTCAGTTTCCTCCACAAAGAGAGGAACATGAGCTCTGGCGATGCGAACCTGTACTAGGATTTAATTTTGCCGAGAGCACCCAAGCCAAACAGAAGCTCGAGGGATCTTTTACATGCGACGTAAGGCTCTAGGAATTTAATCATGCGACATGGTCACTGACGATTTTCTGCATCATAAAAATCCACCGACTTGGGACACGATCGAATCCGCCACCTTGGGTACAGAAGGCCAGCGACAAACCAAGCACGCTACCCAGCCAGCTTGACACATAAGTAAACATATACCAGTACAAAAATTATCGTTGCCTCAATGCCAAAGGAAATAGCTACTTCTTTTTTAATAGTTTAATTTCCCCATTAGGTAGCGAAGACGCGCTTAAAATTCCCTTTCGTAGGGATTATCTTGTATCTGTGGCACTATTTGTCATGATTATCATTAAAATCTGTTATTCATTTAGTATATAAACTTTAGCATTAAAAAATTCCTCTCAAATATTGTTACAAATTCTAGAAACTTCTCAATTTTCTGACTGATGATCTGGCATTATAGTTATCAAACAATTATAGATTCGAGATTCAGTATTATCAAAAACTGAGTGAATAATTAATCACTTGAACAATTTAATGAAGCTCGGTAGTTGTATTTTCAAGAGGTGTAGTGAGAAAGTTAGAAAGGACCTATCTATTTAGATATTATCTATATAGAGACCTGTAGCTGTAAATAAATAAATCAGTACTAGACATCACGCGAAGACGATCGTTTTGGCGTGATTGATAAAGTACTCGCGGTGCCCGGTTCGAATCTTCCTACAGACCTTTTAACAAATCATAAGGCCCATTTATTTGGTTTATATATCCAATAACCTATATCGAAATTTAGTGAAACGATGCTAATCACAAACTAAAGAACAAGTTTATTTTGATTTGTATATGTGCTGTGTGTGTATACAATACATACTTCTCTATTATAAATCTAATACAATGTGAAACATGCATTTCGTGTTCATTTTTCAGTACTTTTCCGTTGCGGTGCGACAAATTTCGCCAAGTTGGCGTTATTGGTGATAGCACACAAAAGACACATAAAAATGTTATAAATGAAAATTTTCATTGATTTTTCCTCCATTTGTGATATATTATTTAAAAGAAAAACGTTTTTAATCGAAAAAAACCACGGACTCGTTTCGGAAATGTGGCGGTAAAAGGTTACCATTGGGGAATATTCCGTTTTTCTCATCGGTTGTATCATTTTTAGCGATTTTATCGCCAGCGCCGGCGAAACGGGAAAATAACCATTTTCTAATTTTAAAATTTTATTAGGTAATAAAAATTCTAATTAGAATAAATATTAGGTCGATTTAAAGTTTATAATTAAAGGTGCAATCACTATGAATGAATTTATATTCAAACGTAAAAAATAATCAGATGAAGTTCACATTCCCTTTGTTAAAGTTATTTTGTACGTTTTACGTTTTATATTAAATTTTTTTTTCTGATCGCATTTCAATGAAATGAGGCAATTTCTTGCATGGTATATTGAAGCATATCCTATAATAAAATTATCCTCAGTGAGTGAATGAATATTAATGCTCACTATTCAGCTACTCGAGGGTTTTAGCGACGGACCCCGTAATTTTGAACCAAAATCAAGTGACGAGGACGGTACATGAACTGGCACCTCCCTCTCCTAACTACCACACTACAACAATGGGAGGGTATTTGACTTCTTGACAGATTTAACGTGCACCGCGTTTCTGCACGGTGGGTTTTAAGGGGAGCTTGGTTCGAACTCATGGCACGTCAGCCATAAGTCCGTTCCTTGACCACTAGGCTACCATGGCCATAATAATAATAATATCCTATGACCCACGAACAATGACAAAGTTTTGTTTTAATTATATAGACTTCAAAAATTCAAAATCGTATAATTTACTATTTAAAAACTTACAAAATCATGCGCTATAAATGACTGTTGGAATACCTCTAAAATAAGAATTCTTTAAAACATATAATATATATTTAATTTTCACATTTTTTTATATATGAACATTTGAAGCAGAACAGATAATAATATTTAGTTTTCCTATCTTTAATGAGTTTGTACAAAATATTTTAAAAAGCTCGTTTATAATTAATATATTTACTAACCGAGAGAAAGTTCACAGTTTTTTGTTTAGGAGAAAACTGATAATATTTGTTTGTCAGATATCGCACTTTTAAATTTTTTTTTCTCTTAGAATATTTATAATATATTTTTTGATATTAACTCAAAAATTCCAGTGCAGCTTTTTTTAAAAAAGAGCAATATCCTAAGCAATGTAAGATCCTCAAATAAAAAAAAAAATGATAAAAAACTTCAAAATATATTTTTAAGAAAAGCATTTTTTTCAGATATTTAATTTAACAATGGAAACTTTTCATATAAAAATCCAATTATGTTTGATCATAAAAAGTTCACTAAAAATATATTTCAATCTACAGAATAAAAAACATTTCATCCCATTTTTTGTATATATATTTAAATAACTAATTTTTTTTTCAACTTAAAAACTACGTGTTTAAGTAAGAAGGCAGGAAATGATAAAATTTTAATACACATGGATGATTTGCTTCCAATAGAAGCCTAAATAGAAAAAAAAGAATAAAAAACTATTTTTTTTTTTGTCTGAATCTAAAGAACTAATTGACTTTTTTCGTTGTGTGCGTCACTCAATCTTAATTGAATGCATTGATTTTACTTTTTTGTTATTCTTATGTATTTTTATAATGTAGAATTTGAAGAAGAAAATTGAAGATATATGCTAATAAAGGAACTGACATAAAAAGAGGTAAATAAATTAAACAAGAACACATCTGCCTGAGGACTTTTATGATTAGTATGTGGGTGGTTTTTATCGATTAGTGAAATAATGAAACGTTTCAGATTTATTCATTTGTTTTCTTTTTCTTTTTTTCCTCAAATGCAAAGTTTAAACATTCGGATATTGTTTCACTTGAACTGATAAAATAATTGTTCGAAAAAGCGCAGACGTTTCCAACTGGTAATTTTTTCGAGTGGTTATTAAATAATTCGTAAAGTAATAAGAAATATGTAGAAAATTCGAATGCTATTGACAAAATCTCAGCTCTTTTGTTTGCATAAATATAATTTTTTTATTCTATTTATTTATTTTTTTTAATGTCAGAATTTTTGTTTTCTTCATTCAAGAAAAGATAATATAATTAAGAATCTTATATAATTCTGAGTCCAGTAATTAACCCAAAATTGAAACATTTTTTTTTCTGTTTCAGAATTAGACTTTTTTTGCTTATAAAGAAAGACTTTTATCCAATTTTCTCGTTTAAACATAGAATTATTTTTTTAATTATGTTGTTCTTAATATAACTAAAATATTTTTTTATCTCATTTGTTGCACTATTAAATATATATATATATATATCATCTATACATTTATTTACATTTTTGTACATGTTAATAAGTATTGTTAAGTACACAATAATTAAAACTGAACCTTTTTTGAGCACTATACTAACAATATTATGTTATTATGATCTATCAATACTTAGTATGATATTCGAAATACATAGGAATATAAATGTAATAGAACCTTTCGAAAAATATTGTAAATAAATTGTTCATAGTTTATGAGAAAATCAGATCCTGAAACATCTACAGCAGGAGTGCCAAACTCGCAGCCTGTATGTGGCCCTGAACAATCCTTTTTGCGGCCCGGCTAACATATTGGCACTGAATAATATATATTAAAATAATCAATCAAAGCATAAAAATAAGATTGATAAAATTCACTAAATGTTTTTTTTTTAATTATACTTTTTTTTTTGTTCAGCTGTATGTTTATTATATAATATATATATATATATATATAATGTATTAGGCGAAATAAATCCCCGTACGTAACCACGTTAATCTATAAATATTGATTTTTTTCTCCTTTTCTGCGGCCTTCCTAAAGTTAAACTTTGTTTCGCCCAATTTAGCATTTAGCACTCTCGATCTACAAGAAATATTTATTTTAATAATGAGTATTTGGTTTTTTAACTTGGCTACTAGGACATAATAGAACTGAAAATCTCGTAAAGGACTAACTAAGATTTCTTAAGCAAATGGTAAGAATTTAGTACAATTAATATTAATTAGTATTATTTTTAATGTTTTTATTATATAATTACAAGTATACTAAAAAAATTAAAATTTGAGAAATGTTATTAACTTATTAGCATTTACACAGAGAACTATGTATACTGAATTGAGAAAATACAAAATCCGAAATAAAAGTATTGGACATTATTTGAAATTCTGTATGCGAGTAGCTGTGTGAATCAAGTAAACTTAATTCAATCAAAGTTATCTCGTGTACACGTTGCGAGACGTATGAATTATAGTGAACATCAATTCGTGTCTGTTCTACATCTGTCGATAATGAATCATGAGCTTCTGATGATAGCCAGTCTAAAAAATAAAGTATTTATAGCTCAGCATTTTCCTAATGATGTGTAATAGAGTATGCGAAAATATTTTTGCCTTAAAAGGAGTATATATTTATTTCCCTTTACTACTGGATAAGAATGATATGTCTCAACCCTTCATTTGACCTCAATAATATTGTCTCCAAATTATTTTACAAAAATAAAAGTTTCGTGTTAAAATTGAGATAATATATTAATCAAAAGAGTTCTTTACATTTTAAACTGATATACGATTTCAGATTACAGTTATTAAAAATTTAAATATTCAGATTATGTTTTATATGTTTTTGAAAAGAATGAAAGGATTAAAAGAAACTTCTAATTATTCTGAGGGATGTTATATAAACGAATATAAATTAACTAAATATGCTCAAAAAGTTCAGTTTGATTTTAAACTGATTTTACTATTAATGAGATTTTTAATTAACAAGAAGGATATTGGTGGCACACATCAAAAATTTAATTGGTCGATATTTTTGTGATATATTCAAGTGAGGAGTACATTACCTAAAACGTTGTTTTATTCTTTGGACTTCACAACACAGGAAATGAGGACTTAAGAGTTCTGCATTGTTGAGCGTTCACGATGGCCACCCAAAGTTTGAACTGACGTAGGACGATGGAATAGTGAAAGAATCAGAATAATGTATATATATATATATATACTTTACTTTTACTGATCATCATATCCAGATGGTTGATGTAAATAGAGTTGTATTGATGAGGTATTCTTTTGTTCGATGATAAGCCACAATTTTATTTCACATTTAGACATTTAAGGTATCGGACTACGTTCGGAATCGTGATTTTAAAAAGGCGCATAAATGGATAGTTTTCATGATATTTAGTGTCACTTAGATTAGAATACATGAATAAAATTGTTTTAAGAACATTTTGACAAAAAAAATTTATTTAAATACACTATTTCGGCAAAAAATTAACTTGGAATAAACTTTTTTCAAAATGTTCTCTTTTTGTGAAAAATGCCTCTAGTACAATAATATTTTGCCTGTATATAGTTCAGACCTCTCTACAGAGGCTCAACTAGAATTTTTGAAAAATTCTCATTATTTTTAGAGTTACCACCAATTGAAGTAATTATTGGCGTTTTTTTCTTAAAATTGTTCCCCTCTGTTGTAGTAAAATATGGATAAAACCACTTCTAAGTTATATATTTCAAAAATTCTAGTTGAGCTTCTGTAGAGAGGTTTGAGCTATAGACAGGCAAAATATTATTATAATAGAAGCATTTTTCACAAAAGGAGAAAATTTTGAAAAAAGATTATTTTAAGTTAATTTTTTGCCGAAATATTGTATTTAAATAAATTTTTTTTTGTCAAAATTTCTTTAAAACAATTTTGTACATGTATTCTAATCCAAGCGACACTAAATATCATGAAAATTATCCATTTATGCGCTTTTTTAAAATCATGGTTCCGAACGTAGTCGAATACCTTAAGGTTAAAAATGACACAAAAACACAAAGCAGCAGTAGACATTAACAAAATATGTTAACAAATACTTAATACGGTGGGAATATTCTAGCGAATTTTGTCCTTTTATATGAAACACAGATCGAAGTTCCAAAACTCACATGACTTACGAAGAAATCTCTTCTGATTAGTTCGGATAATGGATCATAATGTCTTTTGTAATTCTTAATTTAAATACGTTGAGGTTTCAATTTCTAAGAGATAACGTTACGATAACGTCCCGTTAGGGTAAGCTAACAGTTAATTATTTGCCTGAAAGTCCTGGTAGGTCAGGACCATTATAAATTAAAAACTTGAGGGATGAAAAATTAACGTGAATTATTATATATATAGGCTTATGTATGAAAATTAATGCAATAATTGATATATAGATTATTTAGAATGGAAATTTCGTGTCTGAGTTTTTGAAGTAAATGTTTTATAACTTCAAGTTAATGTGAAAGGTTGAACTTATGTAAAGTTCAAACAGTGTTTCGAGCACGAATTGCAATAGAAACTTTATGTTCGTTGCGTTTGAAAATCTAATTGCTCTCCATCCCGACTTGATTTCATCTTTTGCAATTTTTCGAGTAGGATATTTCTTCCTATTGTGAGTGTAATGAATCTGATTTTGAGAAAAAAAAATAGAAAAACCGTAGAACATTTCAAAGTAAAATTGAATACAGCGCAAAATTCAATAATTATTTCTTTTCATACAACTAAATTACATCTCTTAGATACATTATTATGCATTTGAAAGATGGATTTATAATATACTCTTATAGCATAATATTATATCGTATAATGTAAATATACCTTCAATAGAATTCTAACGATCCATATGCATTATGAAGTACCATTTAACTTTTTTAAGATATGAAATTCCTATTGCGTCGAATTAAAACAAAGTTAAAAAGAGATTTTAGATTATACATTAATAATTGAAAGCGTACATCATTTTACACATTTCTTTTCAACACATACATCATTGTACTTTTAACTAGGCAATTCAGATTATCTCAATATCTAAAAGGATCAAAACAATAGGAACATGTGGTGTATGTATCAGAAAATTTTAAAAGTTTTGGATCTGGATTTCGGAAGGAACATGTCAAGTCTAAACACATTTTCATCGCAGTAAAAATGTTCCTTTCCAAATAAGTAAAAAATGACTCATTTTTTAATACAAAATTGTATTTCTTAAATATTCAATCTTTTTATATACAAGTCTTTTTATTCGACAATTGTTACCTAAATGCCTGAAGATTTAGAATTATCTATAAGGCGAAAGATATTACAACATATGATATAAATAATGAATAATTATGAAGAAGAATGCTAAAGGAAAATTATATATATATAAAAATAAAGCGAATAAATGAAAAAATACTCCTACAAGGAAAACTGCGGACATGTTTGTAATTTAGGCGAAATCCCTTCCTGTAATTCTTATGTAAGGCCCATAGTAGAAATGCACCTTAAAGCACGTACCATTCTTACATTACCGGTTTTTTTAAAAACATACTTAGTTGCTGTGTAAGTAAATTAAACACGTTTTAACACTAATTTACATTTTCAAATGAATACCTTAATATTTCTTACTTTTGCGTAAAACATTACTTTTAGAAGTATAAAGAAAAGTAAAAAAAAAAGTCAACCCTTATTCAAAACCATTTTTTCTAGGAATCCAGAGTTGCAAATAAAAACGAGTTTTTTTGTGAATATTTAATGAGAAAGAAAGTCGTAAAGGGAAACTAATAATTCTTTACTTCCTTACGTGTTTGAAAATTGTGAAATGTATTCTTTCAAATATAAACGAAAATTAATAATATGTTTGAAACCGTGTACATTTTGTATCATGTTTTACCCAATTCAAAAAACAGGACAAAAAATATACTTTTTCTTTATTGAAATATACTTATTCCGTGTAATAATATTCAAAAGAATAGAATTGTTACTTTTCATACAAAGTAACACGTAAATTATTCAGAAAATTATATATTAAATGTTGCGTATAGGAAAATCAATAGGCAATAATAAGCAATCAATCAAAAAATGTTATGCGCTTGAATTTCCGTATTTGTCATTCGATTTTGTTTTCTCTTCCACGTTAGATTCAATGTAAATTGAACACTATATATATACTTTTAGAATAATTTTTTAGACTGCCATCTACGGACTAAATTCGTTATTAATCAGATGTGCTGCCATTTAGTGCTCTGTTATAGTTTCTAAAATAATGGTTAGTTATTAAAATAAGATGAAAATAAAAACAAAATAAAACTATAATGCTTTTTATTATTCCTTTTAAAAAAGCCCTTTTATATAAAATTAAAGAAATTTAATAATAAAAAGGAACAATAGAAAATATATATTTATAAATACGTTAATAACCATAAGATGAATATAGACATTTTATATATAACAAGTAATATAAAAAATTTTTTTAAAGTCAATTCCTACTTAGATCAACGAAGAAAAATTTTATTTCAGCTACTTTTTGTTAAATTGTTACAATTAATAAAAATATGTATATACATATGACAGAATCACAACATTAAGTGGTCATTAATTTTTATTAATTAACATTAAAGTATCGCATTGTATTCCAAAACAATCGTGTATATACATTTCATTTCAACTGAATACTTTAACACGTGAGAAAAAAATCTTTTCACAAGTTTTGACACAAGTCGACAAAAGGGTCACTAAGTCGCCAAAAAAGATACCAACGTGGTTGTATTTGTAATTTTTTAAATAATTAGCTTTAATCAATTAATTTTTATTAATTATTAGTATATTATTGTATTATCATCCAATATAAACTTCAGTTCAACTGAACACTTTAACACGTGAGACAAAAACCTTTTCAAGTTTTGACACAAGTCGCCAAAAGAGTCTCTGTCACCAAAAATGATGCCAACGTGGTTGTATTTGTAATTCTTTAAATAATTAGTTTTAATCATTAGTTTTATTTTTATATTATTGTATTGTCCTCCAAAATAAACCTGTATATAAAATTACAGCTGAATTGAGCTCTTTAAAATGTATTTTATTAACGATTGAAAATTTCCCCCAGATAAATAAATAAATATATAGAGATTGTGAGCTAATAGTAGGAATTGAAAAATAGACATGAATGAGTTTATTCTATCGAATTCAAAGAAATAAAGCCATTTGAAAGAATTCAACGTATTTATATTTGTTTATGCTTTCATTCATAAATATGTAAGACTTTATAATAATTATTCGATGACGGCATTATGTATACGGGGTATCCTAAAATTAACCCACAAACACCGCACAGCCAGATTCCTCGAGGCGAGTACATAAGAAAAAGCTCAAAAGAATTGAACCTGTAACATCCATAGTTTACGAGAAAAATGAGGTAAATCAAAATAAATGAATTATGAGGCTCCAGCGCATTTCTGTGCTCCTGTACGTGATCGTCTAGATATGGCATATTTCGATCCCTAGATCAGAAAGGTTAATCCAGTTCTATGGCCGCCATGATCACCTGATCTCACACTGATGGATATTTTGCCTCTAGGGCCATATCAAAGAATTGGTGTGTTGAGACGGGATGATAACATAAGCGAGAATGTTTCTCGTTTGCATGCTGCTTTATTTCGGTGGATACTGCGTTGCTGATACGCTGTGCTCATGCATTCCCTGGAGCACTCATAATTGTTTGTTGTTTTGTTTTTATAAATTGCTAATACTTCCGTCGATATGTCCAATACAGCTGTGACGTCATACATATTTTTTTCATATTTTTCTCTCCACCTGTTGTTCAGGTACAGTTAGTTCTTTGTGGGCACTTTTATATGTACTCCCAACGAAGGATCTAGCTTTGTAGAGTTTGGGAGCTATTTTTAGGACATTCTATATATTCTAGACATTATGATACATAGAAAAAAATTCAATACGTTATATTTGTAAATGTTCCTTACCATCTTTTTTTCAGTTCCAGTATTTTGCTTACAAACTATCCCTATTTTCAAGAAATAAATCATTTTTTTAAGTTAATTGGAATTCTTTTTTAAAAAATTATTATTAAACTATAGCAATGGAAAATTTAATACGGACTTTGATCTATGAAAAAAACTCGGTTTCTAAATGAATCAAATTTAATCCACGCAAGTATTATACAGT
Organism: Trichonephila inaurata madagascariensis; assembly: GCA_019973955.1. Classification (NCBI taxonomy): domain Eukaryota; kingdom Metazoa; phylum Arthropoda; class Arachnida; order Araneae; family Nephilidae; genus Trichonephila; species Trichonephila inaurata. Next base: position 32,875 of record BMAV01022253.1, on the reverse strand, counting down.
AAGACCCCGCTTAACGCTGTTTCGCTTAGCGCTGTTTCGATTTAAGGTATCCGACTACGTTCGGGACCGTGATTTTGAAAACGCTTATAAATGGATAATATTTATGATATTTGGTGTCACTTAGATTCCAAAATGTATATAAAATAGTTTTAAGAATAATATTACAATAAAAAATTATTTAAGTACAATATTGTGACAAAAAATGAACATAGAATGACCAACTTTCAAAATATTCTTCTTTTTGTGAAAATTCCTTCTATTATAATAATATTTTGCCTGTGTATACCTCAGACCTCTGTATAGAGGCTCAACTAGATTTTTTGAAATATATAACTTAGAAGTGGGTTTATCCATGTTTTACGACAACAGAGGGGAGAAATTTTAAGAAAAAAACAAAGATAAGTATTTCAATGGGTTGTAACTCTAAAAATAATGTGAATTTTTCAAAAATCCTAATTGAGCCTCTGAAAAAAGGTCTGAGCAATTTTCAGGCAAAATATTATAATAGAAGCATTTTTCACAAAAGGAGAACATTTTGAAAAAAAAAGGTTATTCTAAGCTAATTTTTTTGCCGAAATATTGTATTTAAATAAAAAATTTTGTCATAATGGCCTTAAAACAATTTTATACATGCATTCTAATGTAAGTGACGCTAAATATCATGAAAACTGTCCATTTATGCGCTTTTTAAAAATCATGGCTCCGAACGTAGTCGGATACCTTAAGAATAAAGAAAAAATACTGCCATCGGCAACTGCAACTACAAGTTCTGCAACTAGAATTACCCGTTCTAGAAATAATAAAATAGAGTAAATGAAAAAACGACTTTCTATATGGACTGACGCCATATATATTTATGCCATTAAACCAAGACTTAGAATTTTATTTATTTTTATATGTATATTCATTTATTATATTTCTATATTAATAAGAAATAAATTTTTGATTCATTGTTATAAAAGCATAATTCATAAATTTAAAGGCAAAATACCGGTCCAATTTTCTACCTATCCTCTCCTAACCCCATTATTTACATGATGAGATAACCTCATTTAAGGTATCCGACTACGTTCGGAACCGTGGTTTTAAAAAAGCGCATAAATGGATAACTTTCATGATATTTAGTGTCACTTAGATTAGAATACATGTATAATATTGTTTTAAGGACATTTTGACAAAAAAATTATTTAAATATTATATTTCGGAAAAAAATTAACTTAGAATAACCTTTTTTTCAAATTGTTCTCCTTTTGTGAAAAATGCTCCTATTATAATAATATTTTGCCCGCATATAGCTCAGACCTCTGTACAGAGGCTCAACTATGATTTTTGAAAAATTCACATTATTTTCAGAGTTACAACCCATTGAAATAACTATCGGCGTTTTTTTTCTCAAATTTTTTTCCCTCTGTTGTCGTAAAATATGGATAAACCCACTTCTAAGGTATATATTTCAAAAATTCTAGTTGAGCTTCTGTAGAGAGGTCTGAGCTATATATAGGCAAAATATTATTATAATAGAAGCATTTTTCACAAAAGGAGAATATTTTAAATATGGGTCATTCAATGTTCATTTTTTGTCAAAATATTGTCCTTAAATAATTTTTTATTGCAATAATATTTTTAAAACAATTTTATAAACATTTTCTAATCTAAGTGAATCTAAATACAATAAATAGTGTCCATTTAATCGCTTGCAAAATCACGGTTCCGAACGTAGTCGGATACCTTAACGCTGTTTCATATTACACTCTACTTTGATGGAACGTATACTCCGCGGAAAACGGTGTCTTACTGTATTCATAAACATGTTTACGTATTGATTACTTCATGAATGAAGCTCTTCTCTTTGATCTTGCTTTAAAAATAGATTTCATTCAGATTCCGAGAGATAAAACATGCCTCACGACATAAAAGAAGAAATCTTAAAATAGTTCCAGAAAATCATTCAGCAATTCATTTATCAGTTTCACAGAAATGTTTTGATGCGATTAGACGATTATACATTTTTATTAGTAGTCACAACTTATCATGAATTTCCACCTCTATTAATAACATCTGAAATTTTACACACTTCTTAAAAGCAACTACACCCACACACTCCAAATATCGTGCAATGTCATTAATAAACCACCTACGTGTGTGACTTCCCGTTTCAGAACTAAACCAAATCCTTTAGTGCGACAATTGGTAGAATGAAACGAAAGCGGAAGTTAATTTGGTTAACTCAGGCATGGAATAACAATCGTGTTTAAGTTCCAAATAAGGCGAAGTGATAACAAGATTATTTCGTAATATGCGTTTCGGTTTCGGAGATGCAGTTTGCGACGCGCTTCGAATTTGTGTTTGCGTTGTTGAGCTGTAACTTAATATGATATTCGAATTCTCCTAATTTGTAAATATTATAAGTTCGATAAAGTGTCTGGAAAGACTCGTAGAATTAATTACCTGTTTGAATTAAGAGTTATAAGTAAATTGTAATTTTTTTAATATTAGTTAAGATTTATGAGAATAGTTTTGGAAGTGGTGCTTATAGGTTTTTGTGAAATCTCTCAGAATTTGTGTTTTGCATATTTTATTAATATCGTAGTCGCCCATCCGGTAAAGAGGTTAGCGACGCTGACTGATGTACCGTAGGGCCTGGGTTCGAATCCCGGAGAAAGCATGGATGTTTATAAATGTATAATGCCTTTACGGCATGGAGGGTACACTAATTAGCCGTCGAGCCGCAATTCCTCTCATGAGGTTGGTAGAAGGGGAAGAGAGGTGGGCGGCCCTTACTTCCCTCAAAATTGGGGTGGAACAGAGCTAAAACGCACTGCCACCTGCATGGTGCTCATAGATAAGGCTAACGACAGTCATACATCTAACCATGTTGCAGCGATCAGTTCGGTGACCTCGAATCCGACATTGTCAGATAGGTGGCGTGTTTAACGACAGCAAATTATTACATTCAGATATAATTTAAAATGCTATATCTCATTACCTTTTTGTAATTCCACTGTTACTAATTTGTTGTAGTAAATGCCTCCTGTGTCTGACAGCTTCAGATCGAGGCCCCCGAAATTCATGGCGGCAACCACGCTAGAAGTACGCCTGCTGTAGCTTTGAGCACCATACAGGTGACAGTATGATTCGGCTCGGTTTTACCCAGATTTTGAGGGAGAACACTCTCTCACACTACCTCTCTTTCCCTTCCACTAACCTCCCGAGAGGACTTGTGGCTTAATGGGCATTTAGAGTACTCCTAGACAACAAAAGCACAATGCATTTGTAAACGTTCACGCTTTCTCTGGGATTCGAAACCAGGCGATACTTCATAGCAGACAGTGTCACTAACCACTATACCAGTAGTAATTGGTGTTTTGCGTAAGAGAATCTGTATATAAAATGTGTGTATGTTTTCTAGTTTGATCATTTCCTTTATATATAACAGCGCATATGTATATAACTATAATAATTAGTTTCTATATAAGAGTTTTAGCTATTTTTCGGGAGGAAATATTTATTCTAGACATAATTTTTTTAAAAAATGATTTAAATATTAGTGTATAAAGAAAGGGTTACATGCCTCGTTCAAAATTCTAAGCATCTATGTTCTTTTATTACAATTCAGTTAATATAAAGACATGCATTTATTGAAGGATTTATTTATATTAAAACTTAGAATAAGGAAAAAAACTATATTCTTCATGGAATCAAATACACTGGTGTGCAAAACTTAAGCAACAATGTAAAAATTTAGCAGATAGCCATGAAATTGCAGAAAAGGAGGTCTGGAGATCAGTACAGTGAACACGTAAATCAGTAGAAACGTCATGCGTATGCAAATATCAGGAACAAAACGTCAGAAGCGATGTGAGCG
>BMAV01022253.1:0-20920 GCA_019973955.1 Trichonephila inaurata madagascariensis | reverse complement strand
TCTGACGAGATTTCCCGCAGATCTACCCTTCGATCATTTTTACCTTGAAGAACTTGGCCGGCCACTCCCTGCCATACTGCGGTTTTTTGGCATCCTGTCTGCCTGATTGAAAATAGTGACACCATTTTGCTACATGTTATCTGTTCATTGTTTTTTCATCATAAACTTCTACGATTCGACTATGAATGTCAGATGCGGACACATTGTTTGCTCATAAAAATCGAGCTTCCAAACAAGACCAATTTCCTAAGCGCCTTGCCAATTCAATCGTCCTGAACCGTCTGGGAACTTCACTACCCACCCGCAAATCAGCTGTAGCGCCATTTATCTCCACACGAGGGAAACAAAATTTCACCACAATGTGTAGTTTTCAAATGCTGCGGCTTGTAATCTCTATTTATGATCATCCCTAGAACAAAACATTAGACATTTACTGTTAATAATATTTTGAAATGAACCTAATTTGCTTTGGAGTGCGTAGCAACCCCACGCAACTTCTGACGAATCAAATGAAATTAAATCATTCTCAATTAGTTTCACGTGCACATACTGTACATTTTTCGTCTCTTGATAGTTGATTTAATCATCTAGAAATTGCATAACTAATTATTGGTGATGGACTTCATAACTTTAGCATGATGATCCAGATTTCCATACCAAGCTATCTGAAGAATATCGGGGCCTAATACAGTTCACTGCGAAGCAATAAATTTGTTCTTTATTAATGGTCTTTGGCTGAAATGTAACATGTCATGCAGTTAATGACTTTAACCGCAGAGCTATCAATGTAATATAAGTATTACACTGGGGCCCAGCTAAGCCTTATTAATGATATGGGACCTCCAAGTTTCAGGGGCCCCAAAAAGCGGAAGCTAGTCCAATTATAAGTTATCATTGCCCCCCCCCCCCGAAAAAAAGAGTCTCCAAAGAATTTTGATACATGACCCACTCTGGACTAGCTATACTATAGTTTTATTACAGGAAGTTAAAGAAAACTATAGAATGATTTAGTTGAATTTTTCTTTTACTTTGGAGACTACTGATATCACAATAATTAAGCAATGATAACTTAAAATTGGACTAACTTCTGATATCATAATAATTAAACTATGAACAAGGATTAAGACTAGCATCTTACCAGATGTTTTGTTCTCTAAATCTTTCACACCAAGAACCGAGGCTTGACAGTTTTTAAGTTTAACCAACATTATTTCCAAACAAGTTCTCAGTATTTTAATTCTAGCTAATGATCCATTTGGTATAATCTACATAAGACAGTAACAACCTCCGGACAGAGGTGATCACTTTTGTCTAGTGGTATGTTACCCGTCTGCGGATACAAACGTTGAGGGTTCTATTCTCCTCACTGGTGACCTTGGCTGAATTAAGGAAAACGCAAACAAAACCTTCTGATCTGTTGTGGCACCATCTACCCGCAAAAAAAGCAACCCAAAGTCGTCAGACTCACTTGACTCAGTAAACAAAGTCGTCAGGCTCAGTTGACGCAACACTACCAAATCAAAAGCAACAGCTCGCCATAATAAATATATTGTTCGTTCGCCTATCCACTGACTCGCTGGTGGGGAAGTACTGTAGTGGTATCAGACATTTACATAAGCCAGAAGCGATCACTTTTGTCTAGTGGTATGATGCCCGGCTGCGGATACAAAGGTTGCAGGTTCTATCCTCCGAATAACCGCCACCTCATATTTGTCTCTTGAAGGGCGTTTATATTACTAGGCTGCTGTGTGTGCTTTTTTTAGAAGATCAATGAAAAAAAAGTATAAACTCACACTCCCTTTTTGTTAATATGCCGTATATGTAAAAGAAAGAATGTAAATCATATTTTATTGACCATTACTTTGTGTGCTTTATTCAGAAATGGATGGAAAGTACCAGCGAGACATATTCTGATGGGATTTTAAATTTTAAATATTTTGACACAATAACTCTTAATTATTTGAAAATAGATTTTCTTACACATCTTTACATTTGGAATTAAAATATTCTAAGTGAATTTTGAAGAGTTATAAATATTTATCTCAAAACTCTTTTAGCGTGTCGGTAAGATAAAATGCAGGATACAGCTTTCAACATTACTGATAACAAGTACATGTGGAGGAAAAGCTCTAGACTATTAAAGATAAATGTTTTCCTATTTCACTGGGAGCGTGTGGGGGTATAGCTCAGTGGCAGAGCATTCGACTGCAGATCGAGAGGTCCCTGGTTCAAATCCGGGTGCCCCCTGTTATATCTTTTGAAATAAAATTCAATTTTTTAAAGGAATTGATTTCAAAGGAATATAGTTACATAAAGAAGCTATTAAATTTTTATTTTCTTTGCCTGATAATTAAAAAAATTGATTTGTTGAAACAGCATAATTATCTTTAAAAAATAATCGAAGATTACAGAAAAAGATAAGTATATGTCTAGTATAAAGGTTGATTTGAGAACATTTAAAATTATATGTACAAATTTATATTTATATTCATTGAATCATTGAAAAAGCTAACGACAAAAACATTTTTTAATAATTTATTTTTAAAATAGCATTTTAAAGTAAATAAAACTTAGAAATTCATAGAACCCATCAATTGAAGCAAGATAGGAAAAATGAAACTATTTTAAAATGAGTTGTTTTCATGAGAAAAAAAAATATTCGAAAATTTAAAACAAATTACCTTAAATAAAGTAAAGATTTTTAACTTTCGCATACAAATTTCGCGCAAATCTTTATAACTCTTGATCTACCTAAAATGATACAATAACCGACTGTGCAGAGTAGATTTGAATAAAGAATAATTTAATAAAAAAAAACGATATAATTTCTTTAATAATGAATGAAATAATATTGCCCCATTTCTGCTTATCCTTGGTATAAAAATATTTTCCTCCCAAGAACATCAAGTACGTTTTAGTTTTCAAAATAAAAGATCTTGATTCAAACGTTGAAATTTTTGATTTCTAGAGTTGTACTTTTGTAGGTTAAAAACGTGACGAGGTTATTTTAAATCTATTGTTCTAGAAAAACGAGTCAAACAATAATAATTATACATGCTCAGGAGTTTGAACATTAAATTTTTTTTTAGTTTTATTTTTTAAAAACTTTTTAAAATGCCAAGTGACTGGTTTTGTCTACTAAACTTAAATATGCTTAATATACATAGATTTTTTTTTTTTTTTATTTAAAAAAATTATGTGTTTTTTTTTTGTTACACACACATAATGTTTGACGAACATTATACTACTTTACAGGTAAAAAACTAGTCTAATATTTTGCTAATATTATGAAATATGTTAGAACTTAATCTATTTATCTGAAAAACTTGACTGTCGAGATATCCGTCTAACTTCAAAATAATTTTTTTTCTTTTTATGAATTCTTTTCTCCATTCATTTTTAATGTTTTTAATTCAACCGGGAGTTCTAATGACCTAACTCTGAGGAATAAGAGAGAGAGAGAGAGAGAGAAATGGATATATATTATACTAACTGACGAATATTATGAAATAAATAGGAGGCCCAATGTTTTTAATGTCAACGTTTTTCTATATTTTCCTGCTGATTTTTCTCCGGTAAAATATTAAATTTAAATAAGTAACGATAACATAAAAACAACACATTTATAAAAAAACAAACCTATTTGTCATTTGATTGTGAACAGTATTATGAAAAACATACGAAATGCTTCATTTTAAAATTTTTATAATTATTTAAGAGATGCTTTCTTGAGGAATTTTTTCAAAACACTATTTGGGAAAAAATGTTTTCTTACATCAAAAAATTTTATTGAGAGAGGAATTGGAATTTTTTCTCCTTATTTAGAACATCTTTTTTCCAGCATGCTTGATGTTTTTTTTTTTACGTTTTATTTTAATGCCTTTTAGAAACATAATTATAAGGAAAATAAGAAACATAATTCATAATTATAAGTTGACTTTAGAAACATAATTCATAATTATGACATTAAATTCCATTATCACCTTTAAAAATAAATTCTTATTTATTCGACAAATCCAGAGTGCATATTACCCTACCATAAAAAAGTGGCTCCTCATCGCAGCTGGTAAAAGTTATAATGTTACTATTCATTTCTAAAAAGGAGTTAAGGGGATAGTGGACCTTCACAATATCAAATTTTGGTCAAAATTACGACTTTGGTTTTGTATATTAATAATATTCTTTATATTTCATAGAATAATTCTGTCAAAGAATTGCATTATTTTGATTAATAATTAATGGAACTTTTTTTTTATTCTACTCAAATAAATGTATAAAATGCAGTTTTCTTACATCGTAAATTTTCCCTTTTCGTTGTTATGTAAAATGCTAATTGCGTTTCAATTTACGCCATAGTCTTTGAATTTTTGGCCTCATGAAAGATGATATAATTTACAAATTTGTGCATTAGTTTTCTAAAAAAATTAACGAATCATATTTGGTACTGTTTGGAATACCTTGAATGTGTGGTAATTGTTCAAATATTTCATATAGTAAAGAAAATTTATCTTTTTTTAATAAAATTTGATTCTAAATTTGAAATTCATTCACAGATATATTTTCTATATAGATAAATCATCTATATATAAAATAAAAATTATATATGTACATATCTTAAAAACTAATGCTCAGGGAGCATTTTTAAAAATAGCTTAAAAAATTTAATTTTTTTAAAAAAATCAGTTTATTATATATATTTTTAAAAATATATATATTTAAATTGTGAAATATTATAATCATTTACTATACTGATTCCATTTTCAGATAATTCAGCTAACAATTTAAGAAAATAGTTTTAATGGTCCAAAACGTTCCCTTCATTATTTGGTTAGTTTCCAAAAATTATTTAAATTAATTAATTTATTTGATTTATTTCCAATAAAAAAAATAATTTTCTCAATATGAAGGATATTTTTGAACTGATTTACCAATCAAAATTAGACTGTGTAATGGAATGTTTCTGTGTGAATTAAGAAATTTAAAAATACGTCCTTTAAGAGTAAATGAGTCTGTTAAAAAATTATACCGAAGTTTTTCCATTTATAATTTTTTTAACGCATTTATAGTCCTTTAAATTTAATCTAAAGTAGTATCATTATTAAAAATATAAATTATTAAATTACAAAAAGGATTTAAACGTAACACTACGAAATTTTGAAATATCTATATTCAAAATATTGTGAAATCATAAATTGTATCAATTAAAGTTTTTATAATCACCACTGTTAGCTTAAAAAATCGCTTAAACGAAAAAAAAAATCAATCATTAGAATATCCTTTTTGGTTAGTTGCATACTGTTTTACATTTGTTCATTTATCACGTGTCACTTTAAAATTTAAAAAAATCACGAGTTTTGTTCTTTCTTTTCATTTAGTTATTAGCGTTAATCTAAAAAAAAATGTTTCTATTTTAGTGCACATAAATAAATAATAATAAAAGAAAAAAATTAAAAACTAATGATGAAATTAAAAGGAATTGGAAAAAAAAAAAAAATTAACAAATACAGCCACGTTGGCATCATTTTTGCCGACTCAGTAACGATTTTGGCGACTTGTGTCAAAACATGAAAAGGTTTTTTTATCCTCATAATTTAAAGCACTCGTTTGAGCTGTAATTTTCTGTACACTATTGTTTGGGGTAAAAATACAATAAATTAATAATAATTAATTAAAATAAATTGACTGAAACTAATTATTTAAAAAAATACATATACAGCCAAGTTGGTTTCATTTTTAGCGACTTGGTAAAACTTTAAAAAATTCTTTTTCTCACGTTTTAAAGCATTCATCTGAACTGAAATTTTATATACACGATTGTTTTGGATGACAATACGATACTTTAATGATAATTAAAAAAATTAATTACCACTTAATGTTGTGATTCTGTCCTATGTACTTACATACTTATATTAATTGTAAATATCTAATAAAAAGTAGCTATAAAATAAAAATTTTCTTTGTTGATCTAAGTAGGAATTGACTCAAAATTTTTTTTTTATATTACTTGTTATTAAAAAAAATTTAATTAATGTATTGTGAAAATTCACTTGTTGTAAGTGCTATATGCAACACATAAAAATCCGAACTGAAATTAGGAATCAAACTACTAACAACTATTCATCGCTACTTATAACAAGCGTGCACGTGTGTTACGAACTGGATCAAATATACTATCTTCAGTAGATAGTAAGAAATGTTTAGCTGTTGGCTTTGATTCAAATGAAGAATTTCGTTGGTTATTAAAGATTTTTTAAGTGTTACAAAGTCTGATAGTAGCAGCTTTTTTTGTTTTTGTTTTTCAAGTTGCAAATTCAAAATTCTTTATATCCTGCTCATGATTACGTTGAAATTATAATACAGCCTCTATGTTCAGATTATTAGTAAGAAAATGTTCTATATTTGTATCAAATTTCTCAAGCTCATCAGCTGTTAATAGCCGAACTTCAATTTCAAATATCTCGTTATCGACTTCTTTACAATCATAAACTTTTATAAATTCGATCAAATCGTCCTCATCCAAAGAGATGAATCCCTAATTCGTTCTAAAAAGATCGTTAAATTCGTGTACCGTGTTATTTCAAAATCTTGTAAAAAAAGACAGTGTCAAAAAAGAGTTGGATGTATATGTCGGCGGTGGCAGTTAAAGTGTTAGTCATAATTCAAAAATTATTGAAGAAGTCTCGCAAAATCCGCTGTGTAGATGGATTAATGTCTGTTAAATCCTTGGAGAATCAGTCCTTAGGTTGGTTTGGTAGAAAGATTGGAGAGTGGAGTATACATCAGCTGCGTGTGTAATTTCTTGTTTCGTTTACCAGCTTGTTTTAGTAATTTAGGTGATCGTTACTTTTAAATAAACCATAATTGAGTGATCTTTGTGTAAAAGCAATGACATAGGTCTACTTTTTTATTTTCAATTAATTTTTGTAACAAACTATAAACATCTTTTGACAAGAACAGTGGAATATTTTTACATCTACATCCGGGGTGGGCATTAAGTCGATCGCTACCGACCGGTGGTCAGCCAAGACATTTTGTGGTGATCGCTTTCACTAAGATCTAATAATCATTCCATCATACGAAAGTCTGGAAATACCATATTTATTCGAATTTAAACCACCATTAATTCTAAGCTGCGCCCCAAATTCTCAACAGAATGTTTTATCGACTAAAATGTTTTATCGATATCCAAAATAAATTTAAAAGGAAAACTAATAAGGAGTGAATAATGAGTTATTTTATCTGTATTATAAATACATGTATAAAGCTGTGTAATTGCTCTAAATACCCCATCCAAAAAATTTCCCCCCTTCGAATCTAAGCCGCACCCAATTTTCAGTAGCATTAACATTTGGAAAAAAGTGCGGTTTAGATTCGTGTAAATACGTTACTTTAAAATTACGGAGGAAAAAATCGTATCACGAGAAAAAATTTCGTTGAATAGAAAATGCTTTTTACTATTTGGAGGTTATTTTACGAAGAAAATCGTAAAATGTTCTTGATTCCAGGAAAAAGTTCGCCAAATAGAGAAATTCGGAAAATACAGTTTCGTAAAATGGAGATCCCACTGTATTGTATATTTTCTTTAAGCTCACTACACCTACGCCACTGGGTGGATCACAAAAAATTAGAAGTAGCCCATACCCTGGAAAAGTCTGCCCATTCCTGTGTGTGTGTGTGTGTGTGATCAATGTGATTAAGACATAATAAATACTTTATAACGTAACATATTACCTGTATAAACTCGCATTATGCATCGTAACTATAAAATTTTTATTCATGTGGGATATTTTAAGTTCAACACGAATGTTAATTATATTAAGTACCACCTGGTACGTACATTCTTCGCACGGGTAAATTGAAAAACTCAACAATACAGATTGAAGGATAAAGAAGCTATTAATGAGTTAATTTTACATGAATTATAAATTAAACGAAAAAAAAAAGTTTTTTGCCTATCTCAGCTGAACATAAAAAAATAAACATATTTGTTAAATTTTAAGTCTAGTACAGAAAGCTGATAAAAGGGATTTTTTTGTTTATTTATAACTCCACGTAACTCTCTTGTCAGTGGATTTTTGAAAACATCTTCTTAAGCTGAACTCTGCTCAACAAAAGTAAATCATTGTTACAAATTTTGTGTAATAAACGCTTAAAATAGAGTCAATAATTTATATTTGGAAGTGTAATACGTTAATATTACTTTATGTTGTACTATTTTTTGTTGAAATCTTGCCACCACCTCTCTCTTCGAAATATTGTTTTATTATGAAATAAAAAAATAGTGATTACACTGATCAAAGGAATAAATTAAAAGCTAGCGGGCACTGAGGCATGGCGTGGACAAAATAAAAAGCGAAAGTTTTGCTTCACACAAAAGAGATAGATACATGCTGTCGCGGGCGTTTTTGCAGACGGCAGATTTTTTCCTACTTTCTTGACAGTTATCGTTATACTCTGGAAACTTCATACAATATCTTTATAAATTATAGCCTATGTGTTATTCTGATGTACAAGCTATATTATTGTAAAGTTTCATTAAAATCCTTTCAGTTGTTTTTTCGTGAAAGAGGAACAAGCCTCCACACAAACTTTCACATTTATAATATTAGTAAGGATTTACTGATGCAGTCAAATTATAAGAATAATGAACATTAAAACCAGCCATTTCTTCTAGTATTGATAAACTTCTTAACCCTTCTTAACCCCTTCTTCCCTTTCACGTTTACAGGAAACATTTTCTCCCCTTTTAAAATTGGTGATTGTCGTACTTAATTATACCATTATCTACATTTTCTTTTATAAATGTCAAAGAAGAACGGATGCCAAGTACCATTACGTAAAAAAATACGTTTAGTGGGAAAAAACAACTGTCAATTCAAATGGTGCCAATGATAAAACATTTGTGAACTAAACTTTGTGTGTGTGTTTATTTCTGTTTATTGCGTCATGAAATAATATATTACTGTTTTCTCACGCGTTCTACGTTATTTGGTAAGCATTATTTTGTGCAACAACAAGGAATATTTCAACAAATGAAAACCAAAATGCTCGATAATGATAAATAATTCTATGAGAATAATTCTTTTCCGTTCCCATAAATTTTTTTTAAAAAAAACTACATGTTGTTATATATTTTTTAAAGATTTTCATTTAGTTTACATCTGAATAAATTCTTAAGTATAAAGTTACATACTAACGTTTACTTTAAGCAACTTTATGGCTCTCTAAAAGTTAACATACATTCATCAATGCATAATTGCATAATTCTTTACATAAGTCAATTTCATGATCAAAATCATCTTTCAGAATTAATAATCAAAGAATTTTCATTCGCAGTATATTGAAAATATTTCATTATTATTAGAGCAGAACTTTTATTTATTTTATACGCTTAAAAGATATATATATATATATAATAAGACCTTCAGAATCTAGCAAAAAAATAATACAATAAAATTCAGATGAAAAGAAATACTTTTATTTCATTATCAAAAGAATCCTTTACTCTTACATTATATAATAATATTATTATTATTAGAGTGCAGATATATGTAGAATTTTAACTCTAATGTTCTCAAGTAGAAGCTCTTAAATCAAGGGTGCCAAACTCAAAGGCTAACTAAGGTTAAGCAAACAAGGTTTAACTTTAGGTGGGCCGCAAATAAAATTAATATTCATAGAAACATATATTTATTTCAAATAATACATTATAGTAAGCATAAATTGAAGAACGAGAAAAAATTGATGTTTACCTCCTGACACTTGACATCTCTTCTGTTATCTTTCCTATTTCGGGAGTATATATATAATTTTGATATTTTATTATATATTATTGTGTACCGATATACTGACCGGGCCGCGAGTTTGACAACCCTGTATTAAATGAATATACATTAAAGTAATTATAATAATACCATAAAACAACTTATCTGCATTTAGGAGTTTACATAATTTGAAAAAATATGAATTTATCTTACCAAACAATTCTTTTAAATATATATATAATTGCTCTAAAAAGTTACATTTGGAAACTGAGAAACGAAATATGTTCTATCTTAACAAATTCCCATATATTTGGAACTTAAAGAGCGTTTGCTGCACTTTTAAATGCTGCCTAGATCTTATAAAATGGTAATAAAAAGTGGTAAAATACGCCTTTACAAAAGTTTAAAGAAATTATTTTTTTCTTTTTTAGCGCATTTTCCTCAAATGTAAAGACTGTTTCCTTTGCTTCTTTTATTTTTTTTGAAACCAGGAATTTATTCCAAACGCCACTGCAACCCAATTTTTCAACTTTCTTTGCAGTTTATGTCGGTGAAAAGATTTTCTTGGCTCTTTGAAAAACATTTTTGAACTTTTTCCATTCTCTCAAAAATTCTTTTTTTTCCATTTTGTTCGTCGCTATGTGGACAGAGTCGGGGGAAATGAAAGCCCGCTTTGTTATTCCCAAACGATGTTTTGGAGAAATAAAAATTTCCTCTTATCTCATTTAAAATGATTTTCTGAGGCCAAATTCATGTGAAATAACTTTAAAGGGAATAAAAACATCGAGTATCTCATGCGAATGCTTAAGAAATCAAAGCAAGCGAGAAAACTAATGACAAATTTGTTTAGTGCATCTGAGAAAGTTTTATTTGTGAATTATTTTGTTACTGGATTGACTTAGTTTGAACTAAAGTCACTACAACTGTGATAGAACAATTGATGATGGAATTTTGTAATATTGAAGAGAAAAAACCTGTTCTTTCTCACTTTGCTTTTTCATAACTTAACGTAAAGTTTTCAGTATCTTGTTGGATTTAACGTATATCAGCCTTTAGCTGTCAATTAAATGGACATTGGAAGAATCAGTCCTTGAATTCACGACTCAAATTGAAAGCCAGTATTACTTAAACTTCAGTAGATGTTTCTTTCCTAATTCTTCAAACATTCAGTAATAGTTTCCTTCTTTCATTCCTAAGAGTTTGATGTCTTTTAAGTCTAGATTCAACTACGCTGCTGAAAAAAAAATCTAAATTATTATGCAAACTATGAAAAAAAAAAAATTCAAAGCATTTTCTTTCTATATATTTTGTTCGAAATCCAGTATTTTAAGCGAAATAATAAAAGTTAATACTTATTAAGACACTTTCATCAGAAGTGGAAACATACATGTAATTTTCATGCAATTTTTAAATTCCATAACTTCAGCCAAAAATATTTATTCTTTTGTGCTTGTTGCATGCTTGAATTCTACACGCAGTCTGAAGTAATCCCAAACAGTGACGTCATCGTTTTGATATTTTACTTATTTTTTATAATAATTGTAAAAATAAATATGTCTTGTCATGAGTGGCAACAGTTTTGGTTTGTGTACAAAAGAATACAAAAAGAAAAGAACGAGAAAATGGTGCTGTTGTTTTTAAATGTTTACTTATTTAATAGTGCTTAAAATACTTTTTGCCTTTTTAAACAGTTTATGTAACTTCAACATAGCTAATATTCTTAAGATTATTCTTTTCTAAATTTCATGTTTAGAGGGGAAAAAAGGGATGGGGACAATTCTCATAAACTGAGCATTGAGTTTTCCGAATTTTGCCATGTCTGTTCATTTGTAAACACATCAACAGCTTAAGAACCCATATTTTATAGTCGAAGAAAATTTTGCATTTGATACATACAGTCATATATTTTAAAGTAAAATCTTATTGCTTGCATGTAATTTCATTACATTTATTTTCAGGCCTAATGTAAAAAACGGCAAAGCTAAATTAACTGATTTATTTCTTTTTTAAATATGTAGTTACATTTGTTTACCTAAAATATCAATTACTATAACAGGAATTTGCTTATGCTTTTTTTACTAATGATTTATTCATACACATTTGAACCACAATATTTGTTTCTGAAAAAAACACACTAATATATTGAAAATATTTTAATTGCACAGAAAATTCAGCTATGTCATTTTCTTACAATTGTCGACATGACAGTTATAGAGTTAAGAGCTTGAACCGGTCTCCCAGAAGATCTTTCTGAAGAAACAATGTAGGTCAAACCTGATCTATAAAAAACTAATTGATTTAAGAAGATTATTAAAACTATATTTGAGCTTTACGCACACACTTTTGTTAAAATTATGCAAAAAGAACGTATTGAACAGATATTATTTGCAATTGATTTATTGAAACTTAGAATTTTTTCAGTACTTATGTATTAGTGTTACAGTAGCCAAATTGGCGCCAAGCGAATCGCGTAATTTTCCACCAAAATCTGACTGATTGGTATCGTTACATATAAAATACGGGCACTTACATATTGTCACAACCTTTTGGCGACATTATATGAAACGAAGCACCTGGTTGTCAATACAGAACGTATGATACATAGGAAATCGAGTTTGCTGACTTGGCGAGTAATAATAGAGTTGGCGATTGTTGCGATAATACATAAGTACCAAAATACGTTAGACTCTTTGTTGTTTTGATATGAAGGTATGTTTCGCGTGGCGACTATTTTGCTGTGGTGACGCTAATACGTAAGTAGCATTTTTTCTCCAAATTTATTCAATTCCTATACTATTAGTTCAAATCCAATATATTTAATATATATTTTAATATATATATATATATATATATAATATAAATATAAATATAATTTTTTTTTTTTTTTTAAAAATTTTTTAAAATTTTTTTTTATATTATATATATGTAATTTGAAATTTAAAAAAATTTTTAAATTACCTTTATTTATTTATTTAATTAATTTAATTTATTTAATATATATATATATTTTAATATATATATGTGGGATAATTAAATTAGTTTAAAAAATTTAAAATTTATCTAGTAATTCATTTTTATTTTACCTACTCACCTCTTCAAGTATCAAACAATCCCATTTATTTTTCCGAAAAAAGGCTCCCCCTTTAAACATGTTCCCAATTTCCGATGTTATTTTAAAGTTTATGCCCGCTTTAATTTTAAACACCGGACCCCGCGTTTGGGGTTTTTTTTGGTTTAACCCATTTTAAATTTTTGGCGTTCTTTTTTTTGTTTTGCGTCGATGATGTCAATTTTGATCAAATAAAGACCTTTTTATAACTAAGTCTGTTTCTGACTCAAAAAATCATGTCATATATATCTTTTAAAATTTTTCCCCTGAATTACTTCCATTCATTTTCGAGTTCAAAACATTTTTAAAAAGGGAGGGGATAGCTTTTGGCTTTTTCAAATACAACAATATAAAATTTTAATTAATGGATAAATAGTAGAAAAAAAAAATAATAGTCCAACAAAATTAAAAAGGAAAACGTCGTTTTTCCCCTTTAGGAAAATTATAAGGGATTCAACCAACGACGTGGTCTAATCCACCGGGTCCAATTTTTTGGAATGTTATTTAAATTTTGAACAAAAAATAAAGTCCAAATTTTAAAAAAAAAGAGCCGCTGACTATTCTGCCACTTAAATTTTTGGATTGTGGCATATGTATATTTTTATTTATAGAAATTTGTAACTTTTAATAAAAAGAACAAAAAAATTTTTTTTTTGTTGACCAAATGGAATTGCTTTATTTTTTTTTTATATTATTTGTTTTATAATATTTAAATTTTTTTGAATATACAAGAGAAAAATTTTTTCAATTTTAAAATGATTCTTAGTTTAAAAATTTAAGTTAATGGAAAGCATGCATTTCCTTTTTACTTGAAACAGGCTTATACTCAATTGTAACATCACGGAAAATTAAAAAAAACATATTCAAGAAAATATGTTTTATTTCAAGGGCTTTTTTAAAAAAGTTTTAATTATTCCAAATAGCGGGAAAATTTAAAAATGAGCTTTGATTCAAAAAACCACTTTTTAGTAATGCAAAAAAAAAATGGGAAAAAAAAATTTTTAAATTTTTCGATTTTTGTAATTAATTTTAAGGACCGGGGGGTAAAAAGAATAACTTTGAAAACATTACCAAAATAAAAAAAACTCATCCTTCTGGCCATAAAAGCATAAATTTTTTACCTTTTCCCAAAAAAATTTATGACTTTAAAGGGCCCAGAGAAATTTTTAAAATTTATATTTTATTTTAAGAAACTTTGTTAGTAGCATGCTTCAATACAGTACAAGTAGAACCCTTTAAACATAAAACTTGGGAAAGGACTTTAAATATTTTGTTTTTAAACATGTTTTAAAAAAAGTTTTATGGAAAAATATGGTAAATTTGTAAAGTTTGGATAAGTTGAACTCTGAAATAAGTATAGAAAAATACAGGATAGGATAGTTTCTTATGAAAAACAAAAAAAATTTCTTTTTACGACGAAAATTTTTTGCCCAAAAGAAATTTTTTCGGTTTTAACCCGACTTGGGCATTCTAGCTTAGATATAAAATTTTTGATATAAAATTTTTGCCTTTTTTTCCCGGTTATGGGTTTAAAATTTTTAAAATTTTTCATATAAGTAAGATATAAATAAATTAATAATTATTTATGGTATAAACGCTTTGTTTTATATACTTATGCGTTTTTTTTAGACTTTTTACATTTGAGAGTTCTTTTGGTTCAAAGTTTTAGACAACAGGAATAGAACAGTAAAAAAGAACTTTTGAAGGAGCAATTGAGATGTAGGATGGCTTTGTTTTAGAAATGTTACATATATATCATATATATGTAACATTTCTAAAAAAAACTCCTAAAAATTGCTCCTACAAAAGTTTTTATATACTTTGAGTTTTTGTTTATTTTATTTAGTTTTTCCTACCGAGTTGCAAAGGGGGAAGGATGGCGCCTTCAAACTAGTTTAACCCCACTTATTCGGTCCTAAGTCAGAAATTGCTTTCTGACTCGCTAGGTTCTTTTTTATAGTTCATTTTTTGTATTTTTCTATAAATTCGATCTTCATGTTTTGCTTTTATATTTTATTACGTTATTTCTTGTTATGTTCATTTTCTATTATTTCTGGTTTGTGATATATACAAATTTCTTTCATATATATATAAAGTTAATTATTAAAATATTTATTAACATCTTTAAAACTTAAAATTTTCTGAATAACCTGTCAAAATATTCTTAATATTTCTTTAAAAAGTAAACAAATTTTGTACATTTCAAATGAATAGCGTTATCGTTTTTTACAGAACAACTGTAGAATTTGTAATTTATTCATTAAATTTGTGCTTTCTAGTTTGTACTTTTTTTTATAAATTTGAGTATGCCCGTATGCGTTTTGTTGAGGATCTCACATTTCAGACCGTTATGAATGGGATTTGGATACTAAATGTGCATAAAAGGAGAGGCGGGGATGTAAGTAATATAAACCCGTTTTATCCCAATTTACTTATTCAGTTTAAATTTGAATACAATTATATTTTAAAAAGTTAGTTGAGTTTAAACAAACTAAATATAACAAATTTTGAAAAATCTATATATTTTATATAAGAAATCTATCCCAGTCTCCTCTAAATGGGACACTGGGATAAATGGGATAAGATTTGCACCTACATGTTTTAGTGTTCTCTTCAATGATGAAAAGCTACTTCTGAGTACAAAAAATTTTACTTTATGTGAATAGTACATTCTTCTTTACAAAATATTTCATTTTTCAGTTAAATTTCCTTCTAATTTTGGTGGAAAAGTCCAAGCCTGACAATGCGTTTTGTCACATTTGCTACAGTTTGGTTTTTCTTTGTAGCCCTCTCTTTGACAATGACGTTGTTTTTCTTGCTTTAGTAAAAAAAATGACCAACGCTATTTTTAAAAATGTCTTCTGCATAAGAAGGTACAGTCGAGATCCTAGGTCTACCTCTAGTTTTTATCTGTTTTTAGACTGACTGTTGTTACAGCTCTTCGGGACTCCTTAAAGTTTAGGGCTTCATCTTTGTTGAGTTTTTTTGTGAATTATCCAGGCGTTTACCATAGCCATATCCAGTGAATGTATGCAAAGTAGCCAGTATCACTTTTCCCCACGAATTTCAATGGTAGGAAAATCCAGCTAACCAGTCTCATGGGGATCCACACCGCTCATATGTTTGTTGCAAGAATTTACCAAATTCGGAATCTTCACGTTAACTTTATCTTTGTGTCTTAATACTCGATTCCAAATTTCATAAAATGATTATTGAACATGAAACACAAAGGTTTTAATTTGAAGGTTCAATCCTGGACATGCTGACTTACAGTTTCTTTGTCCACAAAGTATAAATGAGATTTCAACTTTAGGTAGCGGTTTCGTGACATGACACTTTTCACAAGGGTAACACGAAGGTCTTCAGCATCTGACCAATAATCACGTTCATAGGCATTATAACCAGTTAGAAGCAAAACTCCTGTAAAAACTCTTATTTCGTCAGCGGTGGTCAAGAAATCATGTTCGTTTTTTACATCTACTGCATATCGCATAGTTTCCTTTACAATGAGATTGTAAACTTCACCGGAATAAAACTGCACAAAAAGCTCTCTTGGAGTTTTATCTTTTAATGCAATTTCAATCTACTTGAGCCAATCACTTGCAGTTGAGTCAGTCTGTGTTTCCTATTTTGTATAGTGCGGTGATTTATACTTTATCCGAATTGACTGAAGTCTTTTAGCTTTTTCTGCTATTTGTTGTGAAAATACTAGAGCTTGTGTGTGGTTCAGGCTGGAAACTATCTCCACTTCTAACCTCCAAAGACCCAGGAACATGTTTTGCAATAATCTCACCAGTATTTACTTCATCCTCATCCCTTTCCTCTTCTTCGGTTAGTTCACTAGCATCTGGTGGTAACACAGCAATTTCAACGTCGCTCTAATCTGAATCTAAGCTATTTAATAATTCTAATGCTTCCTCTAACTCAGTGCTTCTCAAAGTTTCAATATTCGTGACCCAATATTTAATCATAATTTTCATCGCCCCCCCATACAATAAAAATGTATTGAATTCAATAATACTATACTTTGATGCTAAAACTACGATACGACTTTAACCTCTTAAGTGCCATTAGCGTATATAAGCGTCTCGCTCAGTCAAAACGTTAACTTCCTCGGACGTATATATACGTATTCCCTAAGTACGATCTTTTCTGTGCAATGCTATCCATAAAATTATATCGAAGGCTTAGGAATGCAAAAAAGGACACTGGACAATGTTTGCGAAGGCTTTACTTATTTAAGATTATTTGCTTTTTTAGTCCTCTCCCCCCATTACATCACATACGCGCCTACATGGAAAACGGTTGGCATTGGAAAGCGAATCGCAAAACTTCTAATCGGCAGTTAAGGGATTAATTATAAACCATACAAAAAATTATCAAGATAAATGTAAATTTTTGTATATAATTTTTTATATATGACTATCCTTGGGTCACTGGTAATTATTAAAATTGTTCTTTTCCTAATATTGTTAAATTAATGATCAAATGCATTGTGTAGCACTGGTACATTTATACATGTAATATATCAGTGTAAATATGCATTTTTTTTTTTATTATGTCAGAATGTTTTGTTTGTTTTCTTTCAGTAAATTAACAATTTTTTAATTATTTTGTTTTCGACTTTTCAATATGCTCGCGCCCCTTCGTAGAGCTGTCACGCCCCAAGGGGGCGCGCCCCACAGTTTGAGAAACGCTGCTCTAACTTCAGAAACCTTTGAACTGGCATAACTAAGAAGGGGTGAAACAGTAGAAAGGAAATTTTTTATTTTTTACTTTTAGTTATAAAGAGAAAGAACGCGTAATTGCAAGCTATCGTCCCACTGTCCTATTTAGAGGACAGTTAAAAAATAATTTGAAAATTATTTAAAACAATATGCTCGGAAAACCCTCTGGGATCATACGAAAGATTTCTATACAAAAAAATTCCCAGAAGTTCCAAAGTAGCCCAAAAAATAATTCTGCCCCAAATAATGATACAAATTGGCCCAAAATGTATGAATAAGCAAATTTCCCCCAAGGAAAAGGGGGTGAGAACACACCCACGCGGGAAAGGAACACTGCATATCCAACATACCCCAAACTTTTAAAATATTTCATACAAAAAATGTTTCCACAAAATTTTTCAGCTGTCCTCTAAATAGGACAGTGGGATAAAATAGGTTAACTCCGTTCAAAAGCAGTACTCAAACTTATATGTTTATATGTAATTGAGTTCTCCCATATTGAAACTTATGAAGATTATGCCTAGAATAAACATCTTTATCCATTCAAATTATAGACCTTTCCACTGTTTATAAACCTGAAAATTCTAAAAAATTTTCATTATTTTATTTTTATAGTAACTTTAACAAAGTATTCTTCCGAATATATGCTTTGAATTTTACTTAACATCTTAATTTCTTTTGTGTACTGTGTTAGTTTATTATATTTAAAATTTAGTGAATTATGATATCTAAAGATTTAAATTTTATCGTATAAGATGCGAAATACTATTGGAATTAAATATTTTAGGTCTGAATACTTTAATTTTTGATTCGACATCAAAGTATGTGAATTCTTCAGAGTTTACACAAAAAGTTTGTTAGAAGTGAACGGAAAATTTCCCTCGGACAACGCTCTTCTCACCAAAAACCGAGAGAAATTTTCACACACACACACACGCGAGGTTTATATAACTTGAGATAGCTAGATATGGTAATATAGATGTGGTAAATTGATTAGAATTCGGTTATTTGTGAACGTGGCTTACAATCAACTCTTAGAATATAATAAATTCTATTCTACTTTTTTGTTGACCGGAAACTTTTAGTTTGGAATTTGAAGTTCGATTGACAAGATATATTTCATTGATTTATGCTTCACATTTATACTTTCTCTCCTATTATTCCTACTACTTATATATATCATTCTTTCAACAATAATTTCCTTCTATGATATGGTCAACTAGATATTATTTAGTTGTTGCTCCAGATCTTTTCAACTTGTTGGAGTTTGTCAAGGAATCAATGGGCTGTGTGAGGGCCTGGCATCATCTTGTTGGAGAACGGTGAATGACGTGCCATTAAAGCCACATAACCGGCTTTTGGAGGTCTCCAATATATCGTTTTGCTGTTAAAAATGTCCACAGGATACCAGAGGTGAGATGATACGATTATACCAAAAGAAATAGCTATATACGTCTGTAAAACAAAGACCGATTAGGATCGTTGATCTCAGCTCCTCCTCGCCTGGATGAAAAGATCCTTTGATCAAATACTGAAGCACGTTTAATCACTGAAGCCTCTGTAATGCCAATCTGCTCGAAACCATGATGATCCGCTGCTAGTCTACGTAAGTTTTACAGGCAGCCGTGATTAGATCTCTACTCAGCAAAATAAATCCGCTTGCAAGTTTGTAGGTCTAATGCATAAATAACGAGAATTTTTGCCTATAACGCCTTGTAATACCCCCTTTTCCTTTGTTGGGAGTTCACTTCCATAGAATCGTTTCTTAGCGGATCTCTACTAGACAAAACAAGCATAAATGCCAAATTTCAATTCTGCGGGTCTAATTATTTCGGAGATCTCGTCATGAGTAACTCAGTCATTTTTCTCTTAAATATATAAGGGGAGGGGGTAGTGTGGGTAATGATTCTCTACTTCAATTTTCTTGAGAGATATTTTCTTTTTTTCAATAAAGTTTTGGACCCTTTAAGAAATTGCGTAAAACTTAATTCTTATTATTTATCCACCTAACGAAAAATACAATTTTAGCAACAATTTTTATATTTAAAAAATGCCACATCATCACATTTTGTCAGATGATGTAATATTGCCAAAAACACTTGATTTGATCAAGAAGCGTCCTGAGACTAGGAAATCATATAAGTAAAGAACGTTCTGAAAAATTTCTTGATCTGAAAAAACAAGTGGAGATCTTTTGAAATAAAAGACAATACTTAAATATGTCATAAGTTTTGCATATGCTTTGTTGCTGGTCTTATGTATGAATGTGTAGTTTTTTTGTAATTTGTTTTCAAGAATAATAGCAAATAAAATCACATTTGTAAGCAACATGTCCTCTGGGAAGTCTTTTGGTCACAACTAAAATAAAAATTCATGGTTATTCTTTGATTTTAAAAATGATCAACCCACGTTGGTTCATATCTATATATTTAAAAAGGGAAAAAAACACTCATCCGCATTCGGGGCATTTTAAAACCCCAAACTTGGGGGTTTTTTGGGAGCATGTTCCTTCATGAGTAAGAAAGTAGCGGATTTGTAAAAGGGGCCCCAAGAGGCATTGTGGGGTCTTAAGGGGTGTTATATATTATTATTTTTGTTTTTAAACCATTAGACGTACAGTCTTGAGATTCGGTACGCAGCTTTTTTTTCCTGTTGAGACCCTACAAAATGGGTTTTTGGAAAAAACGACCCCCAAGGGGTTTTTTGGGGTTAAAGGGTAAAAAATAAATATTTTTTTTAAACTAGACCCCTCGCTTGAAAAGGATTCCTTTCAAGTAAAATTTCTACAAAAAGGGGTTTTGGAAAATCATAAGGGGGTAAAGGGTCAAAGGAAATTTTAAAAAAAATTTTTTTTTAATTTTTGCCCATCTTTTTGAAAAGGGTTTAAAGAGTTCTACTAAAAGGTTTTGCGGGAAATGACCGGGGGGGGTGGGGTTAGGGGTTTAAAAAAAAATCTGTTTTGAATTTAAAACAAATAATGAAATTTGGTTTGCACATTTTTTTTGTTGAATTTAAATTCCCTTTTGAATGATTTTCGGAAATCGACTCAAAAAGTGGTACGGGGATTGAAAAAATAATCCCTTTTAAAAATTTAGCTTTGTTAGAGAATTTTTATGGGGTGGAATTCATGGAAAAAAAAATTGGTTTTGTGGAAATTCAATTTTTTTTTATTGGGTTACAAGAGTGCAAAGTTCATTCTCTTCCCTTTTTGGGTTATTTTAAAATAGTAATTAGAAAAATTCTGTCTCCTTTTTTTATCAAAAAAGGGAAAGTTACAAAGGGTTTAAATATATTTTCAATACAATCGAATTTTAACGCTA
>BMAV01022252.1:0-27877 GCA_019973955.1 Trichonephila inaurata madagascariensis | reverse complement strand
CCCTCACCAAACTTTCAAGTAGCTGAATGGTGCGACGTTAATATTCACTCCCTCACTCACTTGGCCTAATCGCCAAGAAACCCACATATGTCTATTTTATTTTTTTTTATTTATTTGTCTGTTTTAATGACTGATTTGTGATGTTTCGATACTTATACTAACTTAATCTAGACAAGTGATTTGTTCTACATAAGAAATTTGAGAACTTAAATTATACTTGTAAAGGCTATAAAACACACACATTTTAATATCTATAAATTTGTCTTTATAAGTAAAATGTTAAAGCATAAAATACTATCCTTTACTTGGTATGCATTTGGTTACACATCTGACATTCATTTGTAGATTTCTGCATTAGAAAACATTTTTAATCTCTTAAGGCTCCCATATTCCAGCCATTTTAAATTAGGGAGCTTGCAAAATCTATGGAAAACCTATTTTATTCCGTAAATCTATGAAGTAAAAATTCAATACATAAAGAGGATTGAAAATGAAATTTTCTGAAAAACGCTTTGCCTCATATTTATGAAACTATTTATGTGTTTACTCTAATCAATCGATTACGCTTTTTGAAATTTGAGAAATTGGAAAGTAAATTTATTTATAAAAAATATATATATGTGTAAAAAAAAAAAAAATGCATGTTTTTTCCTAAAAGGTGTTGACTATTTTTTTTGTTTGTTTTTCTTTTGTTACTATTTATTTATTCATTAAATTTAATTATTCTAATAAAATAATATAGTGAAAAAGAAATCACGTTCTCAGAAATTAGGCCATCCCAGGCGGGAATTGAACCCATGATATTTGAATTAGAAGGCCAACACGCTTTCCATTGTGCTACAAGGACACAAGGAATGAAAATCCTTTCTATATATGTTTGAACTATTATTTTTTTTTTTATTTTTTTAAAGTTTTTTTTTTAATGAATTAATATTAAAAAACATGTATTGAAAATCAATGTCATACCCCAATTTTAAAAAAAAATTTTTGAATTTTGAATGGGTAAATAGAAATTTTTTGTTAATGAAAGTTTTTAAATTTAACCCCCCTTTTCGGTCCTAAGTCCGAGGTTGCACGGGTACTTTATAAATTTTTTTTTTATAAATTTTTTAATTTTTTTTTGAAAAACGTTAAAATTTTGTCTTCTATATTCGCCATTGATATTTTGAAATGGGATTTTTATGTTATAGGATTCATTTAGTTTCGATTTTTTTATTGATTCCTGTGTTGTGATTGAATTCTATATATATATATATATAGGGAGAGAGTGAACTAATAATAGAGAAATTAAAAATGGTTGAGATATTTTAACTGTTACTGTGCATTATGGGACCAATTTCATCTACATTTAAAATCCACACCTTTAAAATAAGGTTACCTATTGTCGCAAACACTTATAAACAATTTGCATTTATAATAAGAGGCATTATAGAGCAGCTTGCTAATTTGTTATTTGTTATCTTGCTTATCTATAATGTTTACTACTAACTTTCATATTTAAAAGTTTAGCGAATAAAATAATTAATTTTACTAAGCTGAAGGACAAAATGCTTTAGCCATTTCACAAGAGGTGGATTTAGATACTTTTTCTAAGATTTTCTAGTAATGCGTGTTTTAAGTACCAAGTGGCTGTTTTTTGTAAATTGTGCATTTAAATTAATTTGTAGAAAATACTTATTAATGACAGCAGATTAAAATAAAATATTTTAATTAACATATTTAAGTTAGTTCTTGTCCCCACAAATGTTTATGTAAGAAAAAAAATTTTGTACTAGCGTATTTATACTCGAATCCAAGCCGTCGTTAATTCTAAGCAGCATTGGAATTCTCAACGTGTTTTTGTAAAAAAACAAGTACTATAAAAAAAAAGTCAGTTCCTACTTAGGTGAACAAAGAAAAATTTTATTTTAGCTACTTTTTTATTAAATAGTTACAATTAATATAAATATGTATATACATATTGTGACGGGGCTTTATCGGTACTTCTAATAATCCTCTTGGATATCTTTGGGGTCAAAAGGGCAATTCTTTCCAACCAACCCAAGAAGAGAGCGTGGTTACGCAGATTAGGAATTGTATATATTGGAACGTTACTATTCGCGTTGAGCGCTAAGTGGAGAAATAAAGCTAAGTGAAGGGAAGTAAAACTCTAGATGAAGTTCTGGAAGAAGAGTCTAGGTGTATTTTATGAGTTCTATGAGTCGGTCTAGTAGTACCAGTAAAGATTATTAATAAGTGGGTCCGAGACCAGAAGAGTATCCCTTTAGCCGTAGCAAGTTGGATCGAAGAATATACTGACGCTATAAAGACTGCAGCTCTTCGCCAAGGAAATAGCGGTAAGACAGTTTGTTTAAGCTTCAAGACTAGAGCGGATTCTAATAAGTTAGGAAATAATCTATAAATATAGATTCAGTGGTTGATTGCGCTATTTATCGTAATTACGGTTTACGTCGCATCACTCCTGATCATAAGCCTCCTAGACTAGAGTTGTTTTATTGAATATAAATTAAGATCATAATAAACTAATTTTATTTTGGCAGAGTTTAGTGGTCAATTCTTCATTCCCTCAAACATAGGTCGCGTGGACCGTAACGAGATGATACCCCAGCGGGGTATCACAATATGACAGAATCAGAACATTAAGTGGTAACTAATTTTTATTAATTATCATTAAAGTATCATATTGTTATCCAAAACAATCGTGTCTGTAAAATTTCAGTTCAACTGAATGCTTTAAATCGTTAGAAAAAAACCTTTTCAAGTTTTGACACAAGTTGCCAAAAATGATGCTAACGTGGCTGTATTTGTTATTTTTTAAATAATTAGTTTTAATCATCTAATTTTTATTAATTATAATTAAATTACTGCATTGTCACCCAAAATAATCTTGTATATAAAATTTCAGCTCAATTGAGCACTTTAAAATGTATGTTATTAACGATTGAAAATTCCACGAAGATAAATAAATATATATAAAAAAGATGAGCTAATAGTAGGAATTGAGTAATAACGTAAAAATGTTCATCGATATCCGGTGTTTACGGAATTTAAAAAAAAAAAGTCTATTGGGAACGAATAAAAAAGTGAATAATTAATGTGCTTTACGAGTATTAAAACTTTTTAAATATATTTATGGACCTGCAATTGTTGTAACCGTTATTATCATGTTCAACTTCTCCCATTCAAAGAATTTTTCCATCTTCAAATCCAAGCTGCATCCGATGTTCAGTAGCATTGACATTGGAAAAAAAAAGTGCTTTTTAGATTCGAATAAATACGGTAATTTATATTTACTTACTAAACTTTTTCAAAAGCTAAGATGGATTATTAAAGTTATTTCAGTATATGTAAAAGTGGGATTTTTCTTACAAATAAAGATACAATCATGAAATTAGCAAAATTCTGCTGGGTATCTAGCATCTTAATTCTGCAAAGCTGTAAATTGCCTTAATTTTTATTTGGATACAAAATATCTTAATTTTTCGTAAACATACCTTCAATCTCATCTAGAGAACTTTGAGACCACGGTGAAACTTCTACATCCTGATTAGTTTTAATACGAAATTACCAAATCTAATATTATTCAAAAAATTCTTCTCAAATCTGAAATTTTGGCAATGATATATCTAAAATGTAGATTTATAATTAAAATATTAAGTGATGTCGCTTGTTTTTACCAAAAAAAAAGTTCTGTTTGAGCAATATTCTGAAAAACGAATGAAGCAGAAAAATTAATTATGCATTAACTGCCAATGAGTTTTCAGATAGCTTTAGAGTACCTTTTTCTTTGAAGGTATTGATTCTATTCTTTGCTCAATAGCCCAACATAAAAAGGATCCGATACGTATGAAAAGAATTTTTGATGCACCAACTGGATATTGATGTATTTAAATTAATTATTCTAACTCAAGTATCTCACGCATATATATTGATGTGCTTTAGCATAAGAAAAGCGTGAACTAAGGCAAAGTGGAAAAAAATCATTATTCTTCTCCAGATGGTTGCAGAAAAGGTTGAATTTTAACGATATACAGGGCGAGTACAAGTGATGGACCCGATTTTAAGAAATCATGTTATCGAAATTACTGCACATATTACAATAAATGATGCATGAATGTAAAGAAAATTACACCAAGTGTTTTCTCTGTTAAAAATGTTCGATGTGTGACCCTCTTGTTTCACGACATACGTCCAATCTGTAATCCAATTAGTTCCATACTTTTTGTAGAATCATTTTATTAATGGTTCCATATGCTGCACAAAGGCTTACTTGTCCTCACGTTACAGCTTGAAATTAAATTTTTTTCGTAAAATTTTATATATACCGTTTTCTGGGGTATTTCAAATTTACAAGTGGCAAATTTTTCATATACTTCCGTGGACTTCAAACAAAACTCAACCATTTGAAAGGAATTTAACTTTTTTTAAAATCCAAACTAATAAAAAAGATTTCATCTGAAATAATTCATTAATTCAAGGTTTATTATTCGTTAAATAGGGGGTCACAGTCATCTATCATAAACTTTGTTATGTTATTCCAACAAATGTTTTGCTCTTACAAATGTACATTACTGCTTTTATTATGTGTCTCTTTTTTATTTTCGAAAAATCTGTTGTGCTCTTATTTTTTCCATCAGTTGTATAGACGAAGAACAATTCTTTAAAAAACAGAAGTATTAAAACTCAGTGCTATCTATAACATCACCGAGCAGAATTGATTCTAAAAACAAGAGGAGGTCTCAAATAAAAAAACAAGTCCCTCGTATCGGATGAAAATAATAATAACAGGCATCAGAACTTATCGAGTTGTCCGTTACAGAGCGAGCAGATAGGATAAGCCGCACGTGGACGTCTCACATATCAGCGTAAGAAAAATAGCCAAATTCTTTGTCATTCTAGCCTCGCAATGACGCATTACGGCGATTAGTGTCCATCTTTCAGCCTGTGTAAAGAAAGATTCAGGAAATGGTCGCCAAGGACAACGGCGCCTGCTTATGAAGGAACCCTGCTGAGGAAAGGGCAAGGACAATGATAGAAGTAATTGAGGAATTCTGGAGAAGGAAACCAGGAGCATATTGCAGGCTAAGGCATTGGTGAAGAAGAATAAACCTAATATTTATGATGGTTTTCATACGATTACAATGGTCAAAGCGTGCTTGCTCATATTTTCAAGATTTGAACTAAATGTAATACTTATTTTTAGCTCACCCTTCAATTGAATTTAATCTTTACATAGTCCGACAGGCATATTGATCTTTCTTAAAATGTAAGTTTATAAAATGATTGAAAAAATATTTTTAATGATTTCTTCAATAATTTCACATTATTAATACAAAATGGCTGTAAATCCCTCAGAAAAAAATGCTAAGGAAATAAAACGATTATATTGAAAGTTTTTAAAATTTGATATCCCCTCTAATTTCCAACGGCTCGAAGAAATATACCAAAAACCATTAGTGTTAGAATTATGATATTTTAAAATGATTTTAGGTACAATTTTAAAGAATTTAAATTTATCCGAATCCCAAGTCTATTTTTACAGTATTGAGTTTCCACGTTCTTTTTTATTTAAATTATAAACTTACTAATATGAAAAAGAGTAAAACTAGTGGACAATAATGTAGTATGTAATAATATTAAATCAAAATATTAGAAAAATGAAAAATAAAGCTTTAAAAAGGCTTGAGATTTGCTTTTTTGGCAGCAATGAATGTTTTAGAATTTTATAATGTACTTTTTATCACATTCTGCATACCTTCTAGATGAGTTTAATCCCTTTCCTGGTGGGCTGGCGAAATGTGCCATCCAGGCTCATCCCGAGTGTAGCTCGGGCACAGTGAACATTTACACTGTACAATCTGTCTTTCTGGAATTATTTCAATGTGTTTTTATGGTTTCGAATCATTAAAAAGTATCACTTGGTGGAATTTTCTGCAAAAAGAGGACGCCTTTCTGCTGGGCACTAACCCTACCCCGCTTGACTGAAAGATACTTTGTTGACTACATTCACTCAACAGAGAATAAAACAAATCCAACACAACATGGTATTTTATTTTCTGCTCTAAGAGTGACAGTAAAGGTAAGAAGAGAAACATTCTACTGTCCAGATTGCGATGTTGGGTTATGTGCAGTATCGTGTTTTCGAATTTTTCGAACATGATAAAATTTTGATTAATAATTTCATAATCATTGATGTAAATGCAAAAGATGTTAATACAATTTGTAATTCAGGATAAAAACTAGGTATTCTAAGCCTTATGTTTATAGTTAGGTGAATTGACTCCAAAGTATAATGATTTCTGCCATGCAGAAAGCCATGTAAATTACTTCTTTATTTAAACAGATTTTTAAAACTAACATTTAGGATCATCTGTATGCGAATGATGCTATTCGCTTTAAAATATATGTATGTTTGAAAATATCCATAAAAAAGTGACATTTTTGATTCATAATCCATAATAAAATTGAACCTGGAAGGGGTTAATGTTAACAAATTAGTAATATATTGTACAGGTTTTTACTATGAATTGTTTCTAGCGTTTCAGCATTAGAACAATTATCACGGTGGCTTAACATTTAAGAGAACGTGGAAAAAACAATATAGTTTAATTCATGGAAAACGGTTGTGAATTATTAATATTTACCTTAAAATTCGGCGTATAACCTTCATCGCTGTAAATAACGCGCATATAAGCTTTCAAGCTGCATTTTTTAATGCTTAAGTATATTCGCCGTATAACACACCCCTTCTTTGCAAACTAACCTGAAATGTACTTATGTAGTGCTCTTATGTTTCGAAGTTATTTATTCGAGGTATTATCATATGCTTTTTTAAAAAAATAGGATACTTTTAGATTTACAGCTCTTGAAGTTAATGAAGTACATTCAATGGCGTAATGGAGAATATTAGGGCCCCCCTGCAAACTCAGGTTTTGGGCCCCAAGCCAAATACGTACTTAGTCAAGCTTTGCCCCCCTCCGGCGCAATGTGGGGATGTACATTACGCCACTGGGTCCATCATTTCTTTCAAATAAACAATATTTCGATATATGTAGAAGTCTATTTTTTTATTCCTTATATTTTTTTTTATTTTTAAAGCTATAATTTTTATGCCCGGTGTTTAACGCGCACCTGTAAATATACATCTTTTTTGTGTGTTAAAATTGCAGGGCTTATGCCGGAATTTACGGTACTAGCTTTTCCCCTGATCTCATAATGTCATGCACACGATAATGCATACTGCGGATTAATTTTTACCGTAATCTTTGTTAACAATTGCTCAAACAGATTTCCCTCTGTCCGTGAATTCATTTTCATCTTTAGGTGCTAAATTCTTAAGGTATTTCTTCAGTAAATCCCACATATTTTCCATGGAGTTCAGTCAATGAAAAAAGTCGTTTGTTTCTATTGCTCTTAAGCCAAATAGTGATTAACTTTGACAAGTGCAAGATGCAGTCTTGTTGAAAAGTAAAATTACACTCACAAATAGATCTTCCAATGATGGAATCACAAAATATATAGGCACCACCCTTTGCACATCAAATTTACCCTTTCCTTCAGAATTTATAGCTCACCTAAGCCTTAGAACGCAAACACTCATAAAAATGACACAATCCTTAAGCTTTTCTGAGCGTTTCAAGTAATCTGTAATAGAAGTTTATTTTTTCAACTAAGAACGGACGTTGTTGACTGTGGAAAATGAAAAAATCCATTCAGGAAACCTGCTGACTGTTTCAGTTCTAAATACCCCATTTTGCGATCTACCTTTGCACTACTACATTCAATGTTTTCATTTTTTTGCAAGTGAGTAGCTCTTTGTCTTAGGCGTATGTGTTCATAAATCTAGTTCACGGACCTATCACAGTTTGGTAGAAGTTGAACCATCTACTTCTTGCTTTTGCACTTTCCATTTAGAATTTCAGGCACTTTAAACGACTTTTCTTTATGATGCATTTCAACTTTCTTATTTTTTAGCTTAGGAATTCACTTATTTGCACAATTATTCTTAAAACCTTTATGGCTAGAAATTTTTTCAAAGTTTTTTTCTTTTAAATTCATGGAGTAATGAGCTAAATTCATGACTGCCAAATTATAAAGACAAACACGTGTCCCCATTAAATTCAAAACTGACATTAAACTAACTTGTACTTGTTCTTCTATTTGTAAAGCAAGATAAATTTCAAATTTCACAATTGGATGAATTTCATGTTTTTTTAAAATTATAAAATAATTTTAGAATTTTTAAAATAAAGTAATTTTGATACATATGCATGTAGAAAAATGTGTCTTTTCAAAATCTTCAAAAATCTGAACAATAGCTGAAACAATGATTGACAATCATTGTGTGAAAATGACATCACATGATATTTTTTAAATAATTGGCTAGAAAATATTATCATTATCATGTGATTATGACGTCAAATGAATTTAGCCCATTCTTTCTTTGGCAATCGTTTGCTGATTATGTTCCACATTATATAAAGTCACAATTATAGTCTTAGTAAAGTCTTACATTTGTTTTGAGAAGCCTTTTTCAAATCCCAGATAACTCAAACTGACTTTCAAACAAGCTTTTGTACGCGTAAGGCGATATTTATGCAAAATTTAACAACACTGTCCAAAAATAAAATTTTATAAATATTCTAATATTCTGCATAGTTTCTAAAATATTAAAATTTTTAAATACACAAAAATGTTTGTTTTTTTTTAAAATAAAATCTGGAATAATTTGTAAGATATTCATGAACAAAAATCATACGTCAACTTATTAAATGTACTTCACATTTTTTTATTTTTATTTTTCCTCCTTGTACAAATGTCATGCAACTTATATGAAAATGCTATGAATTGTTTTATTTATTCTAACATTTTGAATTGAATTGTAACATGCAAGTTGGAATTCTTTATAAAAAATTAAATATACAGGATGGGAAAAAAGAAAAGAAAAGAAAACTTTTGTCTGGAAAAATAGTAAATTGATAAAACATATTATTCGACATGCATGTAAACACAAAACAAACTGAAATAAATTTAGTAAGTTTAGGTTAGGTACTTATTCACAAACTAGGAAAACATCACAACAAGTATTAAGAAAAAAAAAGTAAAATATAATTGAGAGATTACGAATTTTCAAATTTTTAAGTTATAACACTTTTAACGAGCCAAACTTTTAATCCTTTTACACTAACTTTTCGTAATAATCATTATAAATCGCAACACTCTTCGTAAAAGTTTTCAAATACTTCCTCTGAACAAAACCTTTAATTATTTTTTTTTAAATGGTGAATAAAAATATTATTGATTTCCTCTATCTAACTATATATATTTACTCCTCAGACGTCGAAACATTTTCTAGGGTAGGAAACTTAAATTAAATTATATACGATAAAACAACATCGTTAAAAGGGGTAACCTTTTTAAAAACACTCAATAGTAGAAGTACTGTCCTAAAGTTAACGAATTTAATTACTTAAGTGAATGTAATAATTTTTCTGTATTTAAATTTTTCCGTTTGTGTGGATGTAGCAATTAAAATAATTGATTCAAACTAGACTTAATTAGTTGCATAGGTTATTTAATCCTTAACTAATTTATCTAGTAAAAAAAGGTTCTTCGTTTCCTCAGAGTATGAATAATATATGACACTTTTTTTTAATGAAGAACTTAGTCTTTAAAAATATGTTATGAACGTTATTTCTTTAACTTATGCGCTTTCTCTAAGAAATTAAGCTTAACGAAGAATGTTAGCTTTCGTTATTAATTATAGGGCTAATGATGATGCAATTTTAGATGTATGCAATGCTCTTCATCTTAATTCTTTTCGAATTTATCAAAACACATCTAAATTGAAAATAATTTTGAAATTCTAGATTGAATTATATAACTTTGTTCCGTTATTTTTATTGATTTTACTTAGAGCCCACATTAATTTTACGAAGTCTTATACAAATCGTCAAGAAATAATTACAGCTGAACTTAGTAGTTTTACATATAAGCCTATTCAATTTCAATCAGACGAATAGTCGGAAAAAATATATCAGCTTATATTAAAAGGCTGAAGTAAAGAGAGATTATTTGAAGAGATCACATTTTTCTCATATAATGCAGGGCCATTTTATAGTCACTAATGTTGATAATGGTAAACACAATATATACCACAGTTAGTATTATGCTAGATGTGCATTTTGCATCTCTTATTCATAGCTACTACTACATTGCTGACCACCGTAAATGCAACACCCTAAAGGAAGCATGCAAATAACATGAAATTTACAACATGCATTAATGGAGGTGAGATGTACAAATGATTAGAATTTCAGCGCAGACACACATCACGCGTGCCTGTGGCGCCACCTCAAAGAGCTATATAAGGCTTGGAGATTTCGAAGATTTCAAGTTTGACAATTGCATTTTTCTTGTGGTTTTTATCAAAAAATGATCAGTTATGTCTCGTAGAAAACAGCGATCAGCTTTTGATCAAGTATTAGAGTTCGACAGAGGAAGGATAGTAGCCTACCGAGATTGTAGATTATCTTTCAGGGAAATCGGTAGTCGTGTTGTACGAAACCAATCAACTGTAATTTGGATATGTGACCGTTGGATGCAGGAGGGTACAACGGATCATCCACCTCAGTGCACCACTTCACGTGAGGACAGGCAAATTGTGCGCATGGCAGTGACGGATCGCTGAGTCACATCACGAACCATAGCGCAGCACATTGAGTCTGTAACGCATCATTCAGTGTCTGCGTGTACCATTCGACGCCGTTTACAGCAGAGTGGTCTGTCCGCAAGACGTCCATTGCTTGGTCAACCTTGACGCAGAACCACAGACGTCTCCGCTGCCAATGGTGCGATGAAAGAAGGATGTGGGCGGCAGAATGGAATGAAGTTGTCTTTACTGACGAGTCACACATCTGTCTGCAACACCACGATGGTCGGATTCGAGTCTGCAGACACCGTGGAGAGAGGATGCTGAACAGCTGCATTATGCACCGCCACACTAATCCTGCACCGGGTATTATGGTATAGGGAGGTATTGGATATTACTCTCGCACTCCTCTAGTACTCTTTACCGGTACTTCAAACAACCAGCGCTACATCTCCGAGGTGTTGGAGCCAGTTGTCCTTCCTTACCTTCACGGCTTGGCCACAGCCATATTTCAACAGGATAATGCGCGACCACACGTGACACGCATTGTCCAAGGTTCTTTGTCAATCACCAGATTGAATTGCTTTTCTGGCCGGCGCGCTCTCCGGATCTTTCGCCGATAGAAAACATGTGGTCCATGGTTGCTCAACGATTGTCCCAGATTACACCCCCAGCTGCTACACCAGATCAACTTTGGCAACGTGTGGAAGCTGCTTGGTCTGCTGCACACCAAGAACACATCCAAAATCTCTTAATCAATGCCGAGGAGTGTGGCAGCGTTGATCTCCAACAATGGCGGCTATTCTGGCTACTGATTCTGGCATGAACCACACTTCACAGAAGTCTATAAATTTAATCATTTGATACTTGGTCAACATGTTATCTACAAAATAAATTTTGTCGTGCTATCTCTTGTCTTTCTTGGTGTAGCATTTACGGTGGCAGCAGTGTATGTTCCGCTTCATCCAATAAATTTATTTTTCTTATTTTTGTTTTTTATCGCTTTCTAAGATTAGTTATCGCCAAGTATTCAAATTTTACAGAAAAAAGTGCAATATCAACTGACTACTTAAACTTATATGACTATGAAGCTACATTTATCCTTAATTTTTAAAATTCAGCTACCATGTACATATGCCAGTGCTTCTCAAGCTTTAAATGTTTGCGACCCAATTTTCAATCATAATTTTCATCGCCTTCATTCCACAGTAACAATGTATTGAATGCAATAATAATGTACTTTAACGCTTGAAGGCTACAATACTAATTTTGTTAAAAAAATACAAATTACTAAGTATTAAATTTTGCATATGAAAAGCTCATGGAAGGCACGACAAATTATTAAACTTGTTTTTAATGTATTGATAACTTAATTATCAAATAATTATGCATTACGAATGAATTTATAGGTATATTTGATCAGTGTAAATTGGTATTTAATTTTTATTATGTCAGAATGTATTTTACTTTGCTTCGTTTCAGTAAATTAATAAGTATTTTAAATTTTTTGTTTTCAACTTTTCAATATGCTCGCGCCCCCCACATAAATATCACACCAACCAGGGAGGGGAGGGGTATGCCCCATAGTTTGAGAAACGCTGGCATATACTATCAGCACATGTATCATCGTTTATTTAGTGTTAAATCAATTTTTGAATTTTTTCGAATGAATGTTTGAATTTTTTAGACCTGTTAACCGTAGCCCACTAAAAAAAAAAGGTCATCTCCATTGCATTTGAATTTATGATGTACAACTGTAAAATAAGATGATATAATTAAGATTAATAAGATGATTTGCATTTTTCACGAACTGCTTCTATTAACTCATAGAAACAAGTAGTAATCAAACATATCCACTGAAACATAAATCAAACAATTTTTTTTTGCTTCGAGGGTAGCCTTGCTGTTACAGGGAATCGTGAAATTTATAAACGTAGAATCTTGTGTTTAAGTTCTAAGTTTTTCCGGTATAAAAGATGTTTTACAGGTAATTTACTGATTATGGTTTCGTGGCGAGATGTATCCATGAATCAAATATTTCGTTTCATTTCTCTAAAAATAGCCACTTTGTACAATGTAAGTTGCTGCGTATTAAATGAATTTAACCTTATATTGTACAGCAGAGTGTAGAGTCTGGGGAATGGAAAACATTTGAAATGTCATCGATATAATATGAACCGGATTATTAATAAATTTTTCTCTGTAACCCACATGTTTTATTAATCAAATTTTAATATTAATCTAAGCCAACCCTTCAGATACAAATGCAAAAGGACATTGATTTAATTTTAACTTTCAAAAATTACTTAAATCGTGTAAGATCTCAAATCTTCACATTGTGTGGTGCGTAAGTTGAAATCTTAAATTGCCAATCTTTGATCAGCTTAGATATCGCTACATCCTCCTGCAATGTTAGAAATCAATATATCCATTGTAGATCACTCATTGTGTGACTCAAATGTAATATTAAATATATTTTTGAAGAAGCGTAAAACTTAGTTTTTTTAGGAGAATCACAAATAGTAGTTTTATGTAATAAGTAGCTTGAATATGTGACTTATCTTCCGTCCAATAGATATTCAAATTTAATAGAATGTCAACAATAATAAAAAAGAATTTTCCATCTGTATGGCATTAATTCAAATAAATATCAAATTTTGCTTTTTTATCAAAAACGCGAACCACAGGTAAATTCTAATATGTAACCTATTTCTGAAGCGTGTTTTTGAATTAAATAATAATTGGATACTTGTTTAAATGAAAAATTACTAATTTTTCTTTCTCTGTATGAAGTAATGTTCATAGCAAATTAATAAAAATAATTCTTAAAACTTGTAGTTCCATTTAAACAAAATAAAGTATTCCTTTTGAAGATTCATTCAAAACATGTGCTGCCAATTAAAAATGTTTTGCCTTTCTATTAGAAATGTTTAAGAGAAAAATAAAATAGCCTTTGAGAAAGACAACGCTACATACGAAATTGAGTATTTAATCATAAACTGTTCATTTTATTAGCTTTTAACAAGTTTTTTTGTAAAGAGGTAATTATAAATATAATTATATAATCTTTATTTAAAAAGCACTAATTTCAATACTTTTAATATTTTAATGAATGAATATATACATATATTTCAAAAAGTTTTATTTATTTTTCTTCATTATTAATTAGTTTGAATAGAAATTTTCAAATTAAAATACGTTTCATAATAATTTTTTAAGAAAAAATATGTGCTGAACTAAAGCATTTGTTTGTATTAAGCATTCATTTGTCGTCAAAAATAAATTTATTATTTTATATTAAGCTTAAATATGAAGTAATATGTAAGATAATTAATAATTAAGCTTTTAAAGACATTCAACTAAATTTATATTTTGATTTTAAATAATATTAAATTATTAATGTATTGAGAAAGGGGAAGAATTTTATTTTTTATCACGCGACTGCATATTTTATTTACTTAATAAACAGATCCTTCTATTTTCTAGAAACTTAAGGCTTATCCTATGAGTTAGTAACTATTTATTCAAATATTTGAAAACACTTACTTTTACTATCGAAAGAGGGAACATCTGAAACATGTTTTATGAAAACAATGTAAACAATGTTTGAACAATATGTATTTATACAATGTTTGTGAAAGATCATTGTCTATCGAAAGAAATAGTTTTTTTGAATTTTCAAGGCAAATAAATAACTAATTTATAAATACAACTTAAAGTAAATGAAATAATAGAGTGACAAAGAGTCAATTAGTAACATTTGAAATAATAATTTGATTTCATTAGAAGTATGATTCACTAAAAGAGTTGAATTTTCAAAGGTTACATTGTTTACACAAAATGCGACTTATTTGCTTTCTGAAGTTATTAAAGAAAATACAATTATTGTTAAAAAAACGGAAAAACACTTTTTTATAGTTAATCGAACTGAGTTGTATAACTTAATCTTTTGGTGGCCAAATTTGGAATTAGACGCCAAGTCTGAATTGATTGATTGATTGATTTAATATTAAAGTCGCACTGTTCAGCTACACGAGGGCTTTTGGCGACAGACCACGTAATTTTGAACCATGGTCAAGTGACGTGGACAACAACTGAGCTGGCATCCCCCTATCCTAACTACCATACCACATCAACGGGAGGGGCGTTTCCCGCCTCGACAGATTTAACGTGCATCGCTCCCTACACGGCGGGTCCAAGTCTGAAAGTGGGATCTGAAATTAGTCGCCAGATGAGGATGGGATCTGAAAATGGGAACTCTTTTAAACCCGATTATCCTATTCAGACAATGGAACAAAATTATTTAATTATTGTTTTGTCATCGGTCCTGGACAAGTGAGCAAAATTTTTGATACTAAAGTTTTAAAGTGTGTAAAAATTGAGTTTAAAGATTCCATTACATACAACTGAAGCTGATAAAAGGTGTTAAAATACATTCGGGCGTAGTGTCACTCTTTTATTGGCATAACCTTTTAAATTAACTTATATTGTACTGTCGAAGACTCACTTTCGATAACATTGAAAAAATAATTTAATGAAAAACAATTGAGACCATGATTTAAAATTACGAGATCCATCACTAATACCCTTGTGTCGCTTCCAGAATGTGACATTAATGAACAATCAATCAATAATGCAAAATAATCAAGTTTTCTACTAACAAAGTCTTATTGATCTCGCACTTGGTGTAGTGAGATTATTTTTTTCGTAGAAAGACGAAAATTTAAACCTTTTGTGTGATTGATTTTTCAAATAATAAAACCTGGGATATATTTATTGATAAAAAGGAAGGACACAAATTAACTGACACAACGGTTTAAAAATGGGCACAGAACTTGCAAATTAATTCGTTTGTTTCCGTATAAATTCTCTCTCTCTCTCATGTATATAATTTTCCATTGCCATACTGTATTGCCATAACTTTATTTAAAGTTCTTTTATGATCTTTAGTAACTGAAAATAAATGTATTTCCAAAATTTAAAAGTACATAAAATTCGGCGTGTAACGCACTTAAACACTAAGATCGAAATTTACAGGTGCATTATCCCTTTATAAAAAAATGGGGCTTTAATAAAAAAATAATAAATGAGCATAAAAAAAACAAAATTCTACATATATTAAAATACTTTTATATTAAAATAACTGACATCCCTTTTTGGAACTTAAAGGGATATGCTTTTTCTGGTTTTAAAAAACCCAACAATTTACTTCGAAATATAAGAGCATTGCACACGTACATTTTATGTTTTTTTTTTAAAAAAGGGGGAACGTTTACACAAATATTCCCCCAAAATTAAAAAAAGCAGCAAATATAGGGTAGTTATAGCCGGTTTTACGTATTTTGGTCCTTTAAAAAATAACAAATATTATGTTTTTATGATTAAACTGTATACTTCTTTCATGAATGTTAATACACTTACCTTTAATTCATGAAGTTATTATTCGAAAATTTTTCGAAAATTTATGTGAAACAAAACCTATTATAAAACTTTATAATTGATAACTCAGTACATGGTGTTACTTCATGTAATGACATCTTTATTATTAATTAATTGTGTATTTAGAAGGAATACATGAAAAATAATTGTCTTTTACTATTTAAATAATAAAAACACGTGAAAGTTGTAAGAATAAGTAAAACCATTTAGAGCAGGATTTAGTTTTTGACCCTGAGATTTATTGTAACCCTCTTGAATAAACATTATTTATTGGAATTCACCAGAAGTAGTGAGGTATAAAAGTTAAAAGTAGGTAACTAGGTCATCATAGTATCAAAACTTTTAAGACATGTTACTCTATTTCTGAATTTTGAACATAATTGATATTTTAAAATAATTCATCAGGGATTTTTTTTCCAAAAAATAATTCTTCACTTTATATTTCAAAAGCAGTATTATAATCATGGATTTTTTTTTTATTAAAATGTATTTTTTGATAGGGTTCTGTGTTTCTCTGAATCCACCCCCGGAATATTTTAACCCGAGACTAAATGACCGTTGATGCTCATGACACGGAAGTGGGGTTTTTTTAACAACAAAACCCCCCCCGAGTTTTGAATAGGCAACTTTTGGGGGACAACCTTTGGGGCTGGTTTAAAAACCGAATGAACTTCGGGGAAGAAGAGGTCACATTTTATACCCCCGGGTTATCGGGTGAAGTTAAAAGCCCCGAAAAACAGCCTTTGGGTGCCCAAGCTTCTCTAAACAGTTCAGATAGAGGTTTTTTTTTGTTGCCATTACCACATGGTAAAAGTTTTATTCAATCTTCGTCATGTTTTGAAGGGGTGAATAATTTATTGGGGTTTCGAATATTTTTGTATTTTTTTGATCTGAGTAAGGTTTTTAATGCTTAGTCGAAAATAAGTTACCTTAAAGTGAAACCTTTTTCATAGAATAACTAGTATTTATGAAATAAAGATCATAAGTTAAGTTATAAAATTATTGTATTTCATAGAATAACGATTCTTGAGTTAAATATGAAAACGACACTGCAAAAAACTTTTGAACTGGTTTTTTGTGATTTGGGAAGAATGCTTCCGATTGGCGAAATAAAAACAATTGAATTCTAGTTTTAAGTTCAGTATATGTCGAAAAATTAATTTTCCCGAAGATGTTTTAAATATTGACACAGCACTTGATTTGTTGCAACAGCCAAAAGTTGTGGTACTGACAAGGGTTTTTAAAAATGCTTGGTAAAAAAAAAAAAAGAATACCAAAAAGGGTTGTTTAAAAAAATAAAAAAGTTCAACCCCAAAG
The DNA here is from genome assembly GCA_019973955.1 of Trichonephila inaurata madagascariensis. Lineage (NCBI taxonomy): Eukaryota > Metazoa > Arthropoda > Arachnida > Araneae > Nephilidae > Trichonephila > Trichonephila inaurata. The sequence continues at coordinate 10,470 of BMAV01022252.1, read as the reverse complement.
GGATCCCAGCAACCCTTTTCTAATAAATAAGAAAAAGTAAAAAAAAAAAAGGTATCCATAAAATTTTTAAATTTAAAATTCGCTTACATTTTTGTTTTAAAAAATACAAGGGGTTTTTTTGAAGCCACAGTTTTTCTTCCCACATGTTTTTTGTTGATAATATTTAAATAAAACATTTTTGCAACGTTTCTTTTTCCCCTTTTCTGCTTAAACTAATAGCAATATGAGCAATGTAATAAATTATATCATCTCTGCTTTCCCTTATTATTTATCAATTATTCATCCGCGAAAGGGTTAAAATGTATTTTGTGAGAGATTTTAGCTATTTAGGATCAATTGTTTTGTAAAACATCTTTGAAATTGTTTATTTTTCACTTTAGCGCTTTCCTCATTTATTTCATGGAATACCTAGTTATTTCATGGAATTACTAGGTAAAGTATGAAATTGTTCATCTATTATATACTTTAACTGACTTGTCTAAATATTTTATGAACTACCTAGTTATTCTATGAAATAACTGAATTATGCACTTTAACGGTAACATATATATTAGACAGCTACAACTCTCAAAGAAAGTACAATTTAATTGTAGATTATTGTTCGTAATTTCAAGGATTCTGCAAATCTATCATATTCCTAAATAACTACAATTTGAACATCATTCAACTGTGAGAACATGTATTAATTCATAGAAAATCATATTAGATTTTTACATTTAATCCAGTGCCTAACATATTCGTTATGTGTGTGTTTGTGAGAGAGAGAGAGAGAAAACTATGGATTTTTTTATGTGCTTCCCATACAACCATAACTTTCCCATATATATACTATTTCTCCTAAAAAATGCACAGGGAATTTCTAAGAGATTTCCTGCAGTTAAAATATACGTTTGTAAGAAGGCTGAGTTTGTACTGGATGTTATATATTAGATTAAATGTTAATATCATTAAACTCAGATTCTTGTTTCTCTTATTCTTGTGTCTTCTAGTAATAATATTGATTTTAAGATTATGAAACTTTTTATGGTTTGTGATGGTAACAGTTCTAAAACAAAATTTTATACGAATGTGTGTAGCGGTGTAGTGTGTGCAGATGTAGACTCTACATCTACACACATTTGAAGGCATTCTCAGCACGAATTCAGATTTTACACCTTTTTAAAAGTTTACCGTTTGATAGTTTGTGAGTAATTTGTTAAATTTATTTCTTACACTGCAACAGCAATTCTTTGAAGCAGCTCGGTTAAAGTTTTATTTGATTTTAAAAGAAATTACGAATAGAAAGTAAACACTTCAAACATTTAATCCATTAAAGTATTTCAAAAAATATTTTCTAATTTATTTTAAAATGTATTGTTTAAATTGAGTTATATAGATACTTAAGATTGAAAAAATTTATTAGAATTAACTTCTGTTTAAAAAAAATAACCCATAATTTTAATAGATAGAAAAGTAGCAAGTGTTGTACAAGTTTAGAATCTTAACGTGTGATACCCCATCCGCTGGGGGTATCATCTCGCCAGCCACCATCAACGCGACCTATGTTTGAAGGAATGAAAAAGATGGACCACTAAACTCTGCCATAATAAAATTAGTTTATTATGATCTTAATTTTTATTCAAGAAACAACACTAGTCTAGGAGGCTTATGATCAGGAATGATGCGACGTAAACCGTAATTCTAATAAATATTGCAATTAAACTCTGAATCTATATTTATAGATTATTTCTTAACTTAATATAATCCGCTCTAGTCTTAAAGCTTTATTAAAATGTCTTACCGCTATTTCCTTGGTGAACAGCTACTGTATATTCTTCGATCCGACTTGCTCCGGCTAAGAGAATACTTTTGGTCTCGGGTCCATTATTTAATTTGTTCACTGGACTTCTTTTGATCGATTATAGAACTCATAGAATCACCCAAGAAACTTTCATTAAATTCAACTAGATCTTTACCTCACTTCACTTAGCTTTTTTCTCCATTTACGCCCTCGCGAATACTAACGTTCCAATATATACAAGTCCTAATCTGAAACCCCGCCCTTTTTTTGTTGGTTTTAAAGAATTGCCATTCCGGCCCCAAAGATATTCCAAGATGATTATTAGAAGAAGTACCTATAAAGCCTCGTCACAAACTAAGTGAATCATTATTTGAAATAACATATAGGGTTTTTATTTGAGACGAAATTTTGGGATATAATTTTCTCAAACCGACTCAAAATTTTATTTTAAGTAAACCAGCAATTTCTTTTCCTTTGGGAAAGTGTTTTAAAAGACTATGGAATTTCGTTAGAAAAAAAAACATTGTAAAGCTTGGAAATTTGGGACCACAGTACCGAATGATGGATGTAGATTTTTGGGGGGGGCCCCCAAAATTTTTTAAAAAAAAAAAAAAAATTTTTTAAAAAAAACCCCAAAAAAAATTTTTTTGGGTTTAAAAAAAAACCTTTGGGGGCCCCTTTCCCCCAAAATTTTTTAAAAAATTTTTTTTAAAAAATTTTTTTTAAATTTTATAAATTTTTCCCCTTTTTTTGGGGTTTTTAAACCTTTATTTTTTAATTTTTCCCCCCCCAAAAATTAAATTTTTTCCCCCCCCCAAAAAAAGGGGGGGCCCCAAAAAAAAAAGGGAATTTTAAAATTTTAAAACCTTTTTCCCCAAGTTTTTCCCCCCCCCCCTTTTAAATTTTTTTTTTAAACCCCCCTTTTTTTAAAATTTAAAGAATTTCCAACCCAAATAAAAGCCCCCGGGTTTTTTTAAAAAAAATTTTGGGGTTTAAAAAAAAAAGGGGGGAAAAAAAAAGGGGAAATTTTTTTTTGGGGGAAAAAAAATTTTTTTTTTTTTAAATTTTAAAAAATTTTTTTTTTTTTCCCCCAAAAAATTTTTTTAAAAACCGTTTCCCCAAAAAAAATAAAAATTTGGAAATTTGGGAAAAATTTTAAAAGGGGAAATTTGGGAAAATTTTGGAAAAGGGAAAAAAAAAAATTTTTAAAAGGGGTTTTTTTAAAAAAAAAACCCTTTTTTAAATAAAAAAAAAAAAAAAAAAAAATTTTTTTTAAAAACCCTTTTAAAGGGTTTTTTTTTGGGGGTTTGGGTTTTTTTTTAAAAAGGAAAAAAAAAACCCCCTTTAAAAAATTTTTAAAAAATTTAAAAAAAAGGGGGGAAAAAAAAAAAAAAAAAAAAAAATTTTAAAAAACCCCTTTTCCCCCATTTAAAATTTAATTTTCCCAAAAAATTTTTTTTTTGGGAAAATTTTTAATTTTTAAAAATTTTTGTTTTTTTTTCCCCCCCTTTTTTTTTTTTGAAAAAATTTTTTTGGGGGGGGAAAAAAAATTTTTTTTTGGGGGGGGGGTTTTTTCCCCGGGTTAAAGCCCCAAACCCGGGGGCCAAAAAAAAAAATTTTTGGTTTAAAAAAAAAAGGGGGGTTTTTTTTAAAAAAAAAAAAAAATTTTAAAAAAAAAAAAATTTTCAAAAAAAAAAAAATTTTTTTTTTAAAAAAATTTTTTAAAAAAAAAAAATTTTTTTTAAAAAAAAGGGTTTTTTAAATAAAAAATAAAAAAAATTTTTTTTAAAAAAAAAATTTTTTTTTTGGGGGAAAAAATTTTTTAAAAAAATTTTTCCAAAAAAAAAAAACCCCTTTTTTTAAAATTTTTTTAAAAATTTTTAAAAAAAAAATTTAAAAAATTAAAAAAAAATTAAAACAAAAAAAAAAATTTTTTTAAAAAATTTTTAAATGGGTTTTTTTTTTTTTTAAAGAAAAAAAAAAAAAAAAAACCGGGGTTTTTTAAAAAAAAAAAAAAATTTTTTAATGAGCAAATAATAGCTGGTAAAGGGGCCCATGTTTAAAACATAATACATAAGACAGTAAAAAGTATGTATTTAAAAAAAGATAAATTTGAACTGTATATAAATTTTTAGAATAAATACAAGAACTATAGAAACAAGGGCCCTAACAAGAACATGGGGCAATTAATACCGATGTATAATTTTGATTCCAGGGGCTGAAATTTTTCAAAAACAGAATGGAAAAAAGTAATATATTTTATATATATAAATTTTTTTTTATATTTTAAAAAAAAAAAAAATTTATTTTTATTTTTTTTATTTTAAAAATTTAAACAAAAAATATAAATTCTTTTCTTTCCCAAAAAAAATATTAGACAAAAGAAAAATTTTTTTTTAGGGGTTACTTTTTTTTTTGTTACCAAAAAAAAATTAATTTAAAAATTTTTTATTTTTTTAAAAAAATATTTAAATAAAAAAGAAACCAAATTTTTCCTTTTTTTTAAAATTGAGGTTGTTGGAAATTTTTGTTTTGGGTTTGGGTTAAAAATTTTTCCTTTTAAATTTAATAATTTTTTTTAAAAAAATTTTTTAATTTTTTTTGAAAAAAATTTAAAAAGTTTTAACCCTCCCCGGGGGGTTTACCCCCCCAAGCTTAAAAAAATTAAAATTTTTCCTTTAAAGGGAATGAATTTTTTTAAAATGTATTTTTTTAAAATTTTTTTAAAATTTTTTAAAAGTTTTTTGAATTAAAATTTAAAACAAACACACCACCACAAAAAAAAAACAAAAAAAAAACAACAAAAAAAAACACAAGATTTCACACACACAAAGTGTGGTTTAAAAACCAAAAGTTTATGTATATATAGGGAGAGGTAAGGGTAAAAGTAGGAATTGAAAAATAAAGGAAAAATTCATCAAAATTAAGGCTTGGAAAAACCATTCCCCCTCCTTTCCCGGTTTTCAAAGAAATCCCAAGACAATTTTTCCTAAAAAAAAAATACTTTTTTTTTTTTTTAAGATGATTTTCCTACTTTTTTCAGGAAAACATTGCTTTTTTTTATATTCCTCTCAATGTAGTAAAAATTTTCCCGATATAATACTTTAAAATTAGTACAGCTTGAATTTTTTAAATATTTTTTTAAAAAGTCCTCTGTGACAAAAAGAACTTTTATAAAAGCGCAAACAGAATGCCTGATGCTCTTAGACTTTATCGAGGGAAATGCTCTTGCACGAAACTGACATAAAACGTCCAACGTCGTAGCAAGAATAAAGGGTCAGAACTTCCATACAAATATTCGAGGTTTCGTATTTCTCAAAAAGAATATTTCCAAAAATATATATCTTGCAGTTGGATGAGCAAGGATCAAATATTTATTCGCCAAAAACGAAACTTGAAGTTTGTTCTTTTTTTCTTCAAGTCTCCCATGACATTCTCTTCAGCAGTGGCTTCTTTGATATCCTCTTCGCAAATCAATTTATTCTATCGTTTTGGTTTTCCCGCTCTAGTTCTTCTTTCTTTTTTACCCTCTTTTAACCTCAATTTCTCTTTTTATACAATTCATCACTCAACCGCAAGTTTGGGAAAGAAATTCTAGAATGGTATTTGAATATTTAGAAAAATGTCACTGTGTGTGTCTTTCAAGAAAACAAAATTATCAGCCTAGAGTAGAATGTCATTTTAAGCATATATTTTGAAAATAAGTTATACTACTAAGTCATCAATCGTAAACAATTAAATAAACGCATTTGAAATTGAAGCTACTTATGAATTAAATAATATTCCTGATTTCGTAGCGAAATGTACATCGAGTTATGCAGGATGTTGTCAATTTTGACCAACAAACTCAGAGGAGTGATAGTACGCATCAAGAAGACCCCAAATCCCGAAAGAACATGGGCTCGCAAACCATATTTAATCGCTGAAAAACGAAATAATTGTAGCCTTCAGCAGGAAGATGAGCCAGGTAAGGGGCGTGACCATATGAATGTTGGGATATATATATACTGCCTGAACACTTCTTTGTTACCTGAAGCTCGTTCTCCTGGAGTTGCTGCATTGTGTGCTGGCCATTGCGCAAGAAAAAGAGTGGTTCATTCATGATGGTGAGCCAGAACATTGCTGTGCGAAGCCATCTCCATGCTAAATATATCCCGGGAGGTAGTTTGAATAAGACGGACCGATTACTTGGCCTCCACGCTTCCTGGACCTCAGTTCCTTGTATCTTTTCTTCTGTGGAGGACCTGTTACTTGGCCTCCACGCTTCTTGGACCTCAGTTCCTTGTATCTTTTCTTCTGTGGAGGACATGTTACTTGGCCTTCAAACTTCTTGGACCTCAGTCCCTTGTATCTTTTCTTCTGTTGAGGTTATGTTACTTGGCCTTCAAACTTTTGGACCTCAGTCCCTTGTATCTTTTCTTCTGTGGAGGACATGTTTCTTGGCCTCCACGCTTCTTGGACCTCAGTTCCTTGTATCTTTTCTTCTGCGGGGACCTGTTTCTTGGCCTCCACGCTTCCTGGACCTCAGTTCCTTGTATCTTTTCTTCTGCGGTGGACCTGTTTCTTGGCCTCCACGCTTCCTGGACCTCAGTTCCTTGTATCTTTTCTTCTGTGGAGGACCTGTTACTTGGCCTCCACGCTTCTTGGACCTCAATTCCTTGTATCTTTTCTTCTGCGGTGGACCTGTTATTTGGCCTCCACGCTTCCTGGACCTCAGTTCCTTGTATCTTTTCTTCTGTGGAGGACCTGTTACTTGGTCTCCACATTTCCTGGACTTCAGTCCTTTATATCTTTTCTTCTGCGGTCACCTGAAATAACTTATAAATAAGATTCCGGTGTCTATAGGGGAATATCCCACGTTATGAAACGTTGTCGCTTTGGCTGACATCGCCAGCATACCGCATGTGTTTGAAATCTTTAAACCATCCTTCATCCGTTGGTGTCGATTGTGCTATGACCTACGCGGGAACAACTTAGAGCAATTTCTGTGAAAATCACTTGTATTTGCCTTTCTGACATCGAGCTGTGACACAGAAAGCGCGTGTTCGTATTGAAAAACATAAATTAAGTTTAATAAATGTGTTTTTTACCTTTTATTGCCCCTTTTCATTCCACTCGACATCACACCCTTCATAACTATTTTTGCGAATTACTTCGACTTGGTTTGCTACACCATGCTTCATACTATCCTCCCTCTAAATTTGTGGGTCGAGTTTGGCAACTCCTTCTATAAAAGATGTATGTGAATACATAAAACACAAAAAGTCAACGTTAAGGAGAAATATTTAATTTAAAAAAAAATGTAAGTAGTTTTATTATTTAAACGAAAAAAAGTTATTTGAATAAGAATGAATTTTTAGTCTTCTAGTGTCTCTTTTTTGTTAAGAGGTTCAATTTTTTAAATGTCTTTTTTTTTATTGCACTGTTTTCATATCATTTTTTCCAAAAAATAAAAAATCTTGATGTATTATGGCATTTAAGTTTTAGAAGTGTTTTAAAGTCAGAAAACTTTAAATTTGTGTTTCGTTGTATAATAAAAATGATACACGTGCTTGATATGCGAATAATTTTATTTTAATATGTTTAATAACTAAAATCTTATTTTCTTCTTTATTAGTGATTCCATTAAAAGAACAAATGGATATTTTTGAATTATGTTTAAATTTGTGAAGGATTTTATGAAACTGTTATTTTAAATTTTAAGCTGAAAATAATTGTTTAACTAAGCATGAAAAAAATTTGATATATTATATGTATAATTTTCGCCGCCATGGGGGGATATGAATATACATATTGAACATATTTCTAATATGATTTGTATTAGAGCTGAACAACACAGATTTGAGACCAAAAATTTCAATAGTCTCCGAGCACAAATTAAATAGAAATTAGACATTTAAATTCACATGGATCCAAAACTGTAGCACTTAAAATTACTAAAATTTTTCCTAATAAGGAACAAAAATAAAATTTAACAATTTTATTAACAATTTTTTTTCTAATTTTAGAGTTTTTTTTCAATTTTTAAAAAATAATCTAAAACTCCACACAAATTTTTAAAAATGGAAGGAAAAAAAAAAAGAGTTTTCTTTGTTAAAAAATTGTGAGCATGTGAAATTCTCAAAAAATACAAATTTGAATTGGAAGTAACCTTAAGGGTATTTTAATGGAAAAAGATGTTAATATAGTTAAATATGCAAGTTTCAAGAACTGAGCTGATAAATGGGCTTTAAATTTTTTTTTTTAAAGTTCTTGATGAAAATTTATAAATTTGGGTGGGCCTTTTATCAATATTTATTAGAAAATTAATTATCAATTTTTTTAAAATCTTTTAATTATTATCTAATATGATTTATTTTTAAATACTAAATTAAAAAGTTTGTATAGATATAAATTAAAATTGTATTTAATCAAAAAATAAAGAAAATTCTAGTATTCTTATAAAAATTTATTCATAGTACTTTAAAAAAAATTTTAAAAAGAACAAAACAAAAAAATTTCTATTTTAAACCTTTGTTTTGATTAAAAAAAGAAATAATTATAAAATAACCCAGTGTCTTCAATTAATTTTTAAAAAAATTTATTTAATTTAAAACGTAATTGGTAAAGTTATTAATAAACATTTTAAAAAAAAAAAAAATTCAAAAAATTTGGTTCCATACTTAAGTAAATATTTAACAAGAAATCAAGTAAATTTGAGGCTATTAGTTTGTGAATGTAGCCTTCTTAGTAAAAATTATGCTTGTTCCCCTCTAGTAAAAAGAATTTAACAAATCGTATTTCTTTCCTTTTTTTTAAATATGAATCTAAAGTTTATGGGGAAAAAAAAAAAAATACCAATTTATCAGAATTTACATTGGGTTTTTCCTTTCAGAAAAACCAAATCTTCCTCTGAGCTTAACCGAAAAAAATATATTGGGCCCCCAGGGGTCTATGATGACCCCCAAAGGTAAATTAACGAAAAAATTTTTCCATGAGGGGTAAAAAGGGGGGGCTGCAATAGAGGCTGTCAATAAAACCAGATGGACTTGAATTTTGAAAAAAAATTGAATAAAAGGGAAACCAGATTTTACGTTTTTAAACAGATTTATTTACAAAATTTTTTTGATTAATTTGCAACAAAAGGTGCCACAAAAATTTTTTATAAAAGGATATATTTTAGTCTTTTCTTGCTAGTATTAAGCAAAAAGGAGTGAAATTTTGGGATTAAGGGAACTTAACAGTTTCAATTTAACGGACAATCTTCCGGGAAAAATGAAATCTTTATCGGGTTTTTGAAATTTAAAATGCCTTTGTTTGGTTTTGAAACTAGGTTTTGAGAATTTTTGACAGTAGCTTGGCAATAAAAAAAAATTTTAAAAAAAATGTCATATTACATGAGAAACCCAAGAATAGGCACTTGAATTTCTTAAAATCATTTTAGCCACGGATAGAATTTTTGTCTTTAAAAAGACATTTTTGCACCAATTTATGGAATATTGTGAGTTTTTTTTTTAATTATTTTTTCATGTGCGACATAGCCATCGTTGATAGCTTGTGGGGGTTTTCCCGTGTTAGAGGTGGGGATTTTTTCCAAATGATGAAATTTCTAAAATTTTAATATGATTTTTATTAAAATTTAACAAATTATTTGAACGAACAAACTTATATTAAGTGAGAATAAACCACTACACGTAGTCTTAACCAACTGGATCGCGAAATTTAGACCCTTTATCAATATACTTTCTGCCAATAATATACTAGCGTTCAGAATATAATCTTCCTACCTTTGGGTTTAAAACTCAACGGTTCAATCACTTTCAGGTGGGGGCTTGGGGCAATAGGGATGCACCTTGTAGTAAAGGCTGGGTCCGTGATGCTTTGGGAAAGGGGTCAAATTACACCTACCTTTTCCAAACAGAGCTTTTTAAAATTTCTATCCTTGCTCACAAACTTTTTATCCTTTTAAAGGTTATCTTATTTGCATCTATGCTTTTGTTTCATTTTTTGGATTTGGGTTGGAAAAGTTTTTGCCATTAATCGTGGCCGTCAAAGAACGCAGGTTATGTTAGAAGAAGAAGCAGAGATGTCCCAAAAAGAGAAGGAGTTTCCCCCGGGGGTTTCCATTCCCCAAACAAAAAAAAAAAAGACTTTAAAGCTACATGAGTAGATTAAGTTTTAAACTGAATTTAAAATCCCAAAATTGAAATTTAAATCTTTTAAAGTAAGTAGCTCTATACTAGCCCCAAAAAAGACATTTAGGGTTTATAAATTTGAAAAAAATTTAATATTGGGGAATGAAAGGTCTACCCAAAACTGAAAAAGTATGGCAAGAGGGATCTATGAGACAAAAAAATTTGGGAACTTTGCTCTAGAGTTTTATCGGTAAAGTTTTAAAATTTTAGAATGTCAGATTACCTATGGTGAACGTTCATTCGAAAAGTAAATTAAACTTGTCATGGGTCCCCAAAAATTGTTTTTAGCAGCCTCTAGACTGTGAATTTTTTTAAAATTTTGTGTATGGAAGAAAAAGTCGGGATTTATTTCGTCTGGGTTTTTTTCCGTTGGCTATTTTATTCCCCCGGGTAAAAATATGTCTACCGAGCCCTTGGAGAGTTTTATATTTACGTCAGAGGATCACAGTGTCATCTGAGATGTTCGAATGAGTGGGGCGGAGACACAATCTGACTTGTTGCATGACATATAAATAG
>BMAV01022251.1:64743-119412 GCA_019973955.1 Trichonephila inaurata madagascariensis | reverse complement strand
TCCCTTTGGGGAAGTAATGTACTTCTCTATATTCAGAAATATTGTTATTAGTTCTACACCTAATAAATTTCTAGTTTCAAAAAAATCAGAAAAAAAAAAACTTTAAATATTTCACTAAATATTTCTTGATTCTGAAATATCCAATTAATTTTATTAATAGTTATTTGAATAAAGAAATTCTAAATAGTAAGGATGAAAGTTCCTCAAGATAAAAATAGTTTATTTTCATAAATTTATCATTTTTCCTACATATAGTTACCGTCATATTATAATATTAGATAAAATTACTTATTATTATTTTTAAATTCATATATAACTTAATTTATCGTAGTTTGTAAACTCTCCTTTTAAATTTCTTATTTCTATTATTTTCTTACTTTTGTTAAGCGCTACAATTCAGCCATTCCCCTGCTTTGAATTTGCATTTGGGTCCAGTATCTGGCAATTACTTATTTATTTTACTCAGATATAGCGTAGGCTCCGCATTTTAGAATGCAATTTTTACGTAAGTTACCTTTATCATGTAATGTGGATTTAGAGATTCTATCCATTATTTCCAATAGGTTTTTGCTCAGTGTTATTAACATAAGGGGGAAAGTTGGATGCCCACAAAACATGTTCAACTCCAATTTATAAAAATTATTTTGTATATAAGGTGTTCTAAGTTAGTAATGTTTATAATACTGTAGAATCCATTTTTTATATTTTTACACTATAAACCATATTGTATTTTTAATTTTAAGTTCTCATATATCCTTCGATATCTGTTTTCCTGCAATCTCAATTTTTTTCGGTTTTGTTTGATTAATTTTCATGTATCATTAGTAGAGGATTTACACTATATATATATATATATATATATATATATATATATATAAAAAATTATTTTCTGTTGTAACGTGTATCAACGCCTTTTGGGTTAATTACATTCGTTATTCGACTTTTTCTTTTTGAATGACTTGATAAAAACCAGTTTTCAAAGCAAATAACCCTCACAACTACTTAACAATCTCACACAATTTTTGAGGAGTTAAAGAATATAACCATCTAATTTAATACATATTCTCGAGATACCATCCTAGATAATTTGGTTGAGTATGAAATTTTCTTTGAATCATTCGGATATATTTAAAATAGATAGCACGCGATTATTGTGTTTCCGAATTCCTTTCTGCTTTACTGAAGACAGACGAAAGAAAGTACATGATTGTCAGGAGTACTGCGTTACAGTTGCTTTAAAAAACACGATACTACATGCATGAGAAGTTGAATTTCATTTCATGTAAATATTTTGGATAGAAAAAAGGGCTAACTTCACTGAAGAAGTTAGCTTTCTCTAGTAAATGAGTATGACGCAATTCAGTGTTCTTGTGTTCGATTATTTTCTTTTCATTAGCATCTACTAATTTGATTCTTGAATCATCATTCTAAGCTTCGTTTTCCCACATGTTTCCGGTAAACTAGCAAAGAGTTTCTGAACCCATACTTTTAGTGGTGCATTGTGCTAAACAGTAATCTGAAACGCCTTGAAAAATAGGTGATGTCTACACCTTTTAGTATAGATACAATTTAGGAAGTGGTGATTGCTAATACATTGTATGCGTTACTGTTATTGGTAGATCACTTGCAGTATATAGCATCTATGAGTAGTTCAATACAATGTTCACCAACATTAGTTTATTTGTTTGTAATAAAATTCACCTCAAGCTTTCAGATTCGTTATACTGATATATAAGGTTCAAAGTGTTAAAATTATTTCTAAATAATTATTATTCTTTCTTGTGTAAATTTTCTTTAAATAAATTAAACACTTTTAAAATTATTCGAATTTTTTATCAAAAAAATAAAATAATTAGATTATTTTTTTCTTAATTTAAAATTATCTGTTTTTAAATTTAAAAAAAATTTTTTTTCTAAAAAATTTAATGCGGTTACCGATTCTTTAAACCCGGGATTTGTAAGAAAAAAAGGGATTTATTTATGTATTTAGTGCATAGAAGGAATTTATAAAAATTATTTTAAGATTATATTCAAGGTTTTGTCTTGATTTTTTTCATAGAATACATTTTTCAAAATATTCTCTTATTTAAACATGTTTCTTAAATAAAATTTTTCTGTTTATCCCTTTTAAATTGGTAAAATTCCCTTTAACAAATTTTGAAATTTAAAAAAATGGTTTATATTTTACGAAACAAGGGAGAAATTTAGGAAGAAAGGCGTAATTATTTATTGGCTGTAACTTGAAAATGTAAATTTCAAAAAAAATATTTCAGATTCGAGAAATTTTTACTTTTATTAAGAAAAATTTATATTTAAAGATTCTTTATAAAAAGGGGTTAAAGTTTAAAATTAAATTTTCCCAAAATTATTTTTTTTAAAAATTTTTTTAAAATTTTAAAAACAAATTTATCCGTTTTTTTAAATTTTGTAAAAAATAGGAAAATATTATTTATCCTTTTTTAAAAAAATTTAAAGATGGGAATCTTAATATCTTTTCTTTAGTAAAATAAAGTAATTAAATAGTTTTTTAAAAAATATTTAAATGAAATTAATTAGTTATTTTAAATTTTGGGTTAAAACAATTATTTTTACTTTTTTTACTTTTTCCCGGGCCCCATTTTAAGAATAAATTGATGGCATTTCTTTCATTTCGTTATTTGAACCATCGAAATAAATCAAATGCATCTTTTTCTCTTATACTTGAAATTTCTAATCCAATGATATGTATTTTTTCTTGATTAAGTAAAGTAATTCTTTGGCATAATGAGAAACGCTGTTATGAGTTTTATTGAATGATGTTAAATAAAAGGCATGGTCATAAACAAAAGATAATTCCTCCGTTTCTTTGATCACGTGAATAAAGAAAAAGCCCTAATTACGCATTAATTAGAATACCAAATTCACTCGAAACTCAAGATTCTTTCAGTTGTTAAAGATAAAAGAACAAATCTTTATTACCATGTTTGGAATTTCTCTAAGAAACAAATTTACAAAATGTCATTAAACTTCTGATGAACAATTAACGAATAGTGAATTTTTATGAAAATGTAATATTCTCCAGGAGAAAAATTCAAAAACTGATTATACACAATTGATTCATGATCTAACAATTAAATAATGCAGTGCTTTAATTTCTCTAATAATAAATGAGAATATATAATGAAAATAATTTCTAAAGAATCAAGATTGGTTTTTGAAGTGTGAAGAAATTGTACTTTTTATAAGTCTGCTTCAGATTTAGTTTTTCTTTTCACTGAATATGAAAAAATGGGATTTTATAATTATTAAAACATTTGCACATTAAAATATTTATTTTTACCGAATGCAATAAATAGAACTATAGCCATTTTAGAGTTTTAGCTTTTTTAAAATATATATTATATAATAAATTTTTCAATGAAAATATATTTTGTTTAAAGCATTTTAACCATATTATCTTTTTCAGATATGATGGCTTTAAATATTTGTTTTAAATATTCTTAATACAAGGAAGCATTGATTTTATATCAAGTGTTGATAGTTTTCCTGAAAATAAGAAATATATAAGAAAAATGGAATTTAAATTTATCGAATTAAAAATGGAAAAAGTAGAATACTGAATTTCTCATATATATATGGGTGAAAGAGTTGTTACATTGATGAGGCATGTTCTTGTTGACTGATAGTTCATTTTTATCATATTTAGACACTTAATTAGACATCGACACACACACAAACACAAATAAAAACCTGCACGACACAAAGTGAAGCAAAGAACAACACCGAAAGTAAATTTGCCTTCAAATGCAAGTATATATAAAACCGGAAGTTGCAAAACTCGCATGATTTCAGTGGACGACTCTTGTGATTAATGTACAGATATCGTAGGAAGTGGCTCACATACTAAATACTCTAAATTCACCGGTTGCACAAGTTTCAATTGTTTAAATTTACGGTTTAGTGTGTGTCCCGTTGGGTGGGTAGTTATCAATTGATTTTTAAGTGAGTTCTTGGAGAGTCAGGACGATTACAAATTAGAAAAAAAAATCAGAAGAAAATTAACTAAACAAAATTCTGAAGAGGTTAGACCAAATGTATCAACAAAAATATATTGCAAAATACTTAAGAATTGATGTATATCCCTCTTTGTGCACAACCAAGTATAATTAACATAGAGGAAACAAAATGAGTGATTTAATGCATATAAGCATTCTATGATAAAAAAAAACAATTAAATTAAATAAATCATAATATAATTGAAACAAACTATATATACATTATAATTTTAGAAAATGGTAGTGGCTTACATCTTGTTTTTAATTTCAATTTTTATACACAACTGTCATAGTTTTTTGAAATTTCATTTTTTAAACATATAATTTTAAATTTTTATTTTAATTCAGTAGTTTATGCTAAATTTTGTACTAGTGAAAACAAATTTTCTGCGAATAAAATACTTATTATTACATAATTGTGGTAAAAGGAGTATTCACCCTAATCAATAAGTTTTTAAAAACTATAACAATAAGGAATTGTTAATAAACACATAATAAATTAAATAAGACCTATCATTTAACTCAAAAAAATTCCATAGAATTTCTACTAAAATATCAGATGGACCAAGTTTTTTTTTAATATTTTCTTAAGATTTGAAGGCAAACTTCCACAGATAATGACATACAATTCTCTGGATGTAAGAATAATAATTAAAATAAATAACATTAGTTTAATAATTTAAGATGCAATTTTTACATCTAAATCATATTTGTGGAAATGTATTAGTTTAATGCATTTGAAAGAATATTCTTCAAAATAATTAATCACATGTTTTATATTTATGTGAATTTGGATTTAGTCTTTTAATTCTTTTATCATTCAAGACAAATGATTATACAGATATCTATAATTTATAAATTTATATTTTTCTGCCTACTGAAGAATACATACTGATAAAATCTACAGACAGTTTGAAAAAGGCTAATAAAAATAAAAAAATTAAAAAATGGGGAATGTTTATATGTTATCTTTTATACACATATAGTATTGAAGAAATGTAACCATTTCTTTAAATTTAAAATACATTTTGTCATGCATCTTTGAAAAGATTTTAAATTTCTGGTGGAAATTCAATTTTTCAACCACATTTTCGCAAGCTTTTCATCTGTTTTTACAATTTATCATCGTCATTTTTCCAATTTTACTCTTTCCAAGAAACATTCAAAAATTCTAGATTTGTTTTCATTTTATAAAACATGACGCAGATATGAAAAACTTAAGGGGTAGTATATTTATGGAGAAAAAAAAATTCAATATCTTTATTTTAAAAACTCTGATTTTCGTCTAGAACACCATAATTGTTATCAGTGCAATTACAGAAAAAAAATTTGTTTTTAATCTTGTAAAAAATACATTATTATCTGGTCTTAAATTTTTTAATGTATTAAATATTATTAATATTACATTTGATTTTTTGCTTAAAAAAAGGGAAATTTATTCATTTTAACCCCAGGAAAACTTGTCTAAACAGCTTTAGAAAGCTCAATAACACGTATTAGTATTTAGATATTTATCAAATTTGTGATTGGACATAAGAGGTAGTGACATTTTATGCAAATGTTTAGTATTATACATTTTAAGCAATTTTGTCTTTATTTTTTAGCTAAAAAAATCCATCATGTTCCAAATATTTAGGGGGGAAAAGTATTATTCATTATTTTTAGATTTTTCCATTTCTTAAGAAACTATTTAAAAAACATATCCAGTTTCTTATTCAAAAATAAATAATGCAGTTCGTATTTTTAGGTAAAATTCTAAAATAAATGCAAAACTGTGCTACAGGTGCAATTCAAAACTATACATAATATCAATTACCTTGTAAATTCCTTATTATTTTAGTTTTGTTATTTACTCAAGTGTCATCTAGTAATGTTGATCTATCTATTAAGGAAATATTAGTTACTTTTTTTTTTAAATTTAAAGCTTTTGCAATAAAGCGTAATGTTTATTCATTTAAATCCGAACACTTCGGAGTACTTTTTTTAAAAGTAGCATAATAAGGTATCCGACTACGTTCGGAACTATGATTTTGTAATAGCGTATAACTGGATAATATTTATGATATTTAGTGTCACTTAGATTAGAAAATGTATATAAAATAGTTTTAAGAATAGTATTGCAATAAAAAATTATTTAAGTACAATATCTTGACAAAAAATGAACATAGATTGACTCATTTTCAAAATATTCTCTTTTTGTGAAAAATGATTCTATTATAATATTATTTTGCCTGTATATAGCCAAGACCTGTGCAGAGAGGCTCAACTAGAATTTTTGAAATATATTACTTACAAGTGGGTTTATCCATGTTTTAAGACAACAAAGGGGAGACATTTTAAGAAAAAAAAAACGTCGATAATCATTTCAATTGGTTGTAACTCAGAAAATAACGTGAACTTTTCAAAAATCATAGTTGAGCCTCTGTGCAGAGGTCTGAGCTATATACAGGCAAAATAATATTATAATAGAAGTATTTTTCACAAAAGGAGAACATTTTGAGAAAATATTATTCTAAGTTAATTTTTTGCCGAAATATTGTATTTAAATATTTTTTTTGTCAAAATGTCCTTAAAACAATTTTATACAAGTATTATTATCTCATGAAAATTTTTATGCCATTTTTTTAAAATCACGGTTCCGAACGTAGTCGGATTCCTTAAAAAAATCTTCATTATTTTTAAAAAAATTTAAAGCCTTTGCAGTATATATAGAACTTGATGTTTATTCATTTAATCAATTTCCCAATTTAGAAGCGAACTTCATAGGCAATTGATGTAGGGACTATAACTTCATTTTCATACATTAGCCTTAACAGTAAATTAGAAAAGTCTTAATTTTTAATACGTATAGACTTCGATAGCAAAAAATATAATTTGAAGAAATAGTATGCATAAGGTTTAAACAATATTCATGGGATAAATGGTAACGTTTACCGGATGATAAACATATACAGTATATTATGGGTTTGGTATGTTGTTTGCATCTTCTCCATATTTCTAAGCTGAGGAAATGCGTTTTGTCCCATTTGTGTGTTTCTGAAAATGTTCAATAATGCTAGTGTATGATTAAAAATAATATTTATTTATCAGCTATAGGTTAAAGAAATATTTGAGCATACATCATACAAAATTTATACCCAGTTGAAGTAAAATAACATCAAAAAATAGCTAAGTGGCGTGAGAAATATTGTTTACGTCTACATAATATTTTAAATTACGGATTACGATGTACGTTTCTGGATGTGTGTATTGCGATTACCCAATTAAATTCTGAACATTTTGAGGCACAGGTATATATATATATATATATATATATATATATACATATGATCAAAGAAAAGATCAATCCATCATTAGTTTATAGTCAATCTATGTCAGGAGAGAATTGTATTATTCCTATATAATCTCTACAAAATGTTTTCAAGTGCTGACAATCAACGATAAATGCGATATACTTTCTGGAAGTTTGAGCTATCGCACTGAACTTATTTTAAAATTTATATTACCGATGGTCTAGAACTATATTTAAAAGCAAATCAGAACTTGTAAGAGGATATTTTTAAACCCAAAAAAGTATGCGTGATTCCACGACACAATTTTTTTAAATTTTAATTCGATGCTCTTACCAGAAGCTGTTAAATATATTTTCGGTGGTACAAGTTGATGAGATTTAATGTTTGAATCTGATAGGTATTCCAATTTCTCCATCTATTTGGCAGGACCCTAGTTTCCTTTTCTTTACTAAATTGTAGACATATATCTTTATTCTACATCATTTAACATTTTTTAAAAAAAAATGTTATTCTATCCACAAATTCTTTTTTTCTAACTGCGGAACAACGCTTTTGGATTCACTGGTTGGTTTAGTTGCTTAAGGAACACTTTTTCCTATTTATATACGTTTAACAGCTTCATGATCGTCATCTTTCTATCCTAAGAGGACTCTTAAGATTTAAGCTTAACTAATTGTAATAAAAAGGAAAATTTGTTGAAATTTTTTCACAATCTAATGATAATATGATTTTAATAACTTATGCTTCTTGATATTTAGAACTAAATTGAATTAAACGTGATCTTAGGTATACATAGATAACACCAATCAACATAATTAACATGTAGGCGATTACGTGAACATTAATGTACAATGTTTATTGCATCGAGTGATATGCATATGTATATCGATATTATATAAACTATAAAATATACTACATAGCAGTACAATGAGAATTTTTTATGTGATTCATATATATGCAGTATTATAACTTATATCATCATAAAATTATTCAGGTATCACTATAAGTTCTTAAAGGAAAAACGAAATTATGTTTAATAATTTTTTATATGTAAAAAATTTTATTTTACTTATTTATTTTTTAAGATGAAATTTATTATTGCATGGATTTTATTTTTTGTCATATATTAATTGAAATTATTTAATCATATATAAACCGAAGTGATATAATTGTTTTTTCTTTTCAGACCCAAGTAGCCTTGTTGTACGATTCCATAAGTCTCATTACTGAAGCACTCAAAGTGATGAATGAATCCATACGATTCAGCAGTCGATCATGCTCCAAACTCCAACCATGGCCACAAGGACGAGTGCTTCTCAACTACCTCAAAACTGTAAGTAAAGACACAATTTAAAATATATTTTAATTAATATTGTATAAATTTTTATTTAAAACAATGATGGGAACATAATTTCTATTAGCGATCTAAAAATGCAATTGAAATGGAACTAATTTAAATTTAATTTAAAATGAAACTAAATTAAGTCTAAGAACTAACATACTTTATTATCCAGCCATGATATAAACACGCAAAAAAATTGTTCTTTTTAAGGATTCCGACTGGTTTAAAATCACCATTTTCATAAAAAAAAACTAAATTTATTGTATATTCTATTTTTGTAGCCTGTTTAATAAGCATTCTAAAACTATCGGTACTTTTAATTCTGAGTCAATTAGAAAAAAAAGTTATAGTTGTTTTTTTTGAGGTAGTAAGCCCAAATCGACACCGGAAGTGTGAGTTTTAGGATGGTTTTCACCGGCTAAATGAGATTTTTATTCATTTAAAATATTTGAACGAATTATTTTTATGTTTAGTAAACTTTATTTCACTTTATAAATGTTTTAATAGATATATTTTGCTTTCAAATAGGCAACAGTTCACTGATTGCAATTTTGGTTTTGGTTTAAATGAGTTGCTATCTTTTTATTACTTGTGTTTAAAACTAGATCTCTTTATAACTTTTTTATTAGTACTTTTACAAAAGGGAAAATTATTTTTAATTAAATTAAAGTTGTCATGCGAAAAACAAGATCAATGAGGCCAAAAAAGAAGAGATTTCCAGAGAGCAGTATTTGTTGGAGAAAAGTCAATAGAAATATCAACGGATCTTCCAAATTCAGTCATTAATTCTATTAAAAAGACATAAGGAACTTTGCGATCAAAATGTCCTAAGAAAATGTCTTCACGGGAAAGCTCAGAACATCAATGAAAGTCTTAACAATGTCGTGTGGAGTATAATCAAGAAAGACAACTTTGTTGAGCAACAAACACTCCGTTTAAGGAATTATATCGCAATAATACTTTTTAATTCTGGGTTTAGTGGTCTATAACCTCTACTTCAAAAGTTAGGAATGAAATTATGTTTTGAAATGAAAGGATATTTTTGGTACCTCTACAAAACGAGAATTGTTGATTCTACGAGGCATTCTAAACCAGATAAGAAACTGTCTCGTAAAAAAAGGCTCTTCATAACTGTAAATGTTTGAAGTATGAGGTTCAGGAAGGCACAACATACAAATCTGGAGAGTTTTAAAACCTTCCTAAATTATTAAA
The DNA here is from genome assembly GCA_019973955.1 of Trichonephila inaurata madagascariensis. Taxonomy (NCBI): domain Eukaryota; kingdom Metazoa; phylum Arthropoda; class Arachnida; order Araneae; family Nephilidae; genus Trichonephila; species Trichonephila inaurata. The sequence continues at coordinate 109,531 of BMAV01022251.1, read as the reverse complement.
AAGTTTTATTGTAAATATAAACCTTGTTTTGCATTTTGTGAAGAATGTTATTTTTGACCATAATGGTTAACGTTAAGAGTGATATTTCTTAAGGTAAATGAAATATTCTTATGAAATTTTTGAGTTTGTTCTTTGTATTATAATGAATGCTTTCTGTGCTAAAAGCTAAGGGTAATTTTTCAATTAAGGTATTTATATATATATATATATATATATATATATATATATATGTAATTTTATATGAAAAAAAAAGTTTCTTTATGAAAACTCTGGGTTTTAACATTTCGAACACCTGTATTTCATATTTTTACCGTACAATTTTAGCTTTTTTAGTATAAAACATAGTTAAACGTTAAATAATTGTATTCCTGCCAAAAGTTTATTTTTGTGATATATATATATATATATATTTAGAGTTGTTAGCTAAAAAGCAATTTTTTGTAATATTTTGGTAGAAATTTCTCAACATTTTGAAAAATAAACTTTCAAAAAATTCTTGCTGTATTTTCATAGTTTTTGCAACATACTTATTTAAAAAATAACAACTAAATGATTATTTAAGTTATATTTTAGAAACTTATCTCCGAACCCAGTCGGATACCTTAAATGTATGAGTATCATGAGAATTATTATAATTATACCGCATGTTTCTAAAAGAATATCGGAATTTTAACGCTTTATATATAGTATTCATTACATATAACATATTAGACTGACTTATTCACCGAATGAAAAAGCGACTGAAACAGTTTTGTTTGCTGGCATGTTTGCGCGTGTAAACGAGACGTATGCTAACTATTTCCCCTTTCTTGCCGATCAACGCGCTAGTCGAAAATAGAGACTAGTAAACAGAAAGCGTTTTATGTTCTCCAGTTTGCAAAAACAGAATTTGTTATTACTGTTTAACGAGCGTTCCGTATTAAGTTCGGTTGTCAACCTCCAAATGATAATAACATTCTTAGGTAGTATCATTAGTTTGAAACAACTGTCTGTGTAAAGGGAAAATTACAGAAGGACCAAGACTGTAACTGGTTATGCCTATCTTGGTGCTCTATAGCTATGGCTATTTCCTCAATTGGAAGAAAGTGAACCAAATAACTTCATTTGATAGCAAGATTGTGCACCGCTTCAATGACATCTCTCAGTACGCGATTGGTTTAATATCACTGTAACTTACCAATGGATTGGCAGCAAAGAGCCTCCCGATAACGCTTGTATCGCATGGAATCCAAGTTGACTCGATCTAACGTCATGTGACTTTTTCTGTGATGGTTCATAAAGGATGGAGTGTACGTTCCTCCACTACCAGCTGACTTTTCAGAATTAAGACACAGGATAGACTCAGATGTTGCAAGAATTTCCTCAGTTTAGGATGAACTCGCTTATCGACTTGATTTGTGCCTTGTGACGAATGAGGCTCACATTGAACATTTATAAACTTGTATAGGTAAAACTGTTTCAGTTACTCTTCCATTCAATGCATGCATTATACTTGTAACTTATGTGATTAATACTATAAAGCTTTAAAACTCCGATATTCTTTTAGAAACACCCGGTATTGTGTTCATTAGAAGTATATTTTTCCACTTTAAAGGATAAATTTTAATAAATGTGAAATATACGGAAAATCCAGATTAAAAACTACACACTAAATTCTGTAGGAAAATGAAATTTTCAGGTTTGATTCAAGGATTTCAAATGTTTCCAGACGCAATTTTATAATAACTTTATAAATTTCTAAAAGTAGAACATATACATATGTATCTCCATTTTACATAAAATAAATATACGTCATTTGATTTATTTTCAAAATATTTTACAAAACCTTTCGTTTAAAATAAACTACGGTCTTCCTGTAAAATATGTGTAAACTGGTTTTGATGACGGGATGTTATATATATTTTTTAATGCAGCAATGATATCTTAATCATCAAAGAGCTATTCACAAAATTATTTTATGAAATTGAACACGCACATACATGTACGTACGCACACACATAAGCATATAAATATTCAACTACTTTATTTATACTGTTCTTGATCTTTTATAATTACAGTCCAAATTGAGCAAATTCATAAAACATACAATAATAATAATAATAGAAATACATAGTAAGACATGTGATATGGTATTAGAGGTACCTTCAAAATTAGATTAAATTAATATCAATTATAAAAATAAGAGTGTGTGAATATCTATTCTAAATGTATTTACTTACTTGTAATCAATAAATAAAGTCAATTATAAATATTCAATTATTTCAAATATATGACTTTTATTAAATCAAAAATTGAACTATTTAGTTATCTTGAAATTTACAAAAGTTCATTTGAAGCAAATAGAAAATGTTGTGGTTTCAAGAATATATATAACTATATATTTTCATTAGAAGGCCCAGTTGTCGAGTGGTAGCGTATCGCGCTTCCAAAATAATGGTCCGGGTTTTATTCCCGGACAGGGCAAGGTCGACTCAGCATTTCATGCCTACTGCAGTGAGTCGATAAATGAGTACCAAGCCTACTTGGGGACTTAAGCACTGGGGGTATCGCTTCAGATTGACCACCTGATAGGGACATCTGATCATGCACCTCAGCGCCCAAAGGTCAAGTATTCTGGGATTGGCACATTAAGCCCTAGCCCCCATGAGCTGTTGCGCCAGTGAGTTAGAGTTTTTATATTTTCATTAAACGCCGATGTCATGGTCATTGCCCAAAGCTTATGTCCGGTGTTTTCAAGTCATGGATCCGTAACCTAAAGACACTGAAAACCCACCAGAGCTGATACTCGTAAAATCTGCCGAGATTCAATGTCCTACCTTTGTCATGGTGTGTAAGTGTGGAGTTGGCACTAACAGTTCAGATGAGGTCTTTGTTTCTAGAACGTGGTTCAAAATTACGAGGATCATCTCCAATATTTCCCGTGTTGCTTCATAGTGCGACGCAAATTGAAATCAATCAGTTCATGGAGTATTCAGATTTTCAGTATTATGTATTTGACTCTTAATTAATAATGTACTTAGCTTGTGAAATTCAAAATACTTGATGTTAGAAACTTTAAAGAAATAAAGTTTCTTTCGTATATGCATCACTAAAGGAATTGAGAGTTTACAATTTTAGTTTTGTGTAGGAAATTTGTTTATAATATTTCTGAGGAAAATTATGTATTTTCTTATTTTATTGGCTTATGAACAAGTAACACTAGTAATCATGTACAGTTCTGTATAAATATTTATAAATTATCGAGTATCATTTTTAACCTAAAAGCAATGTTACAAGATGTTATAAGCAAAACGCTAAAAACACTCTCCTATCGATTTTTGTATCATTTACGTATGAGAACACAAATGTATGAAACTTTCAAATTCATAACAGTTTAAATATAAAGTAGCGGAGAGATCATATTTACGAACTTTGATCTGGTGTTACTGACCCACAAAAAACTCTCGATGTATAAGGGCTAATGCACGTTAAATCTATTGATGTTCATACTCTTCATGTTGGTATTTTAAAAAAAATGGAGAGTGCTGTGTGAAACACACATAAATTTCGTCCGTTGTCATCTCAATTTGATGTGATTAAAAATTACGAAGTTTGACATTGTTTAGCTTCAAAGTTTGTTAATATCCATTCTTTCACAAACTGATTTACAGTTCACATTGGAACAGTGGAAGGGGGTTTTATGGAATGATGTGACAGTATTCTTTTCGCAAATTTTCCTTTTAAAATTTTGTTTCATCTGTTCAATTTGAAAAGCGTCTAATGTATTTGTCTTTAATTACTCTTTTTTACAAATACACAACAAATTATCTTGAAATATGAATTATGCTGGATGAAATTGTAAGTGAATATTATGCAGCATGAATTAAGACTTCTAAATTTGACATTGTTTAGCTTCAAAGTTTGTTAATATCCATTCTTTCACAAACTGATTTACAGTTCACATTGGAACAGTGGAAGGGGGTTTTAATGGAATGATGTGACAGTATTCTTTTCGCAAATTTTCCTTTTAAAATTTTGTTTCATCTGTTCAATTTGAAAAGCGTTCTAATGTATTTGTCTTTAATTACTCTTTTACAAATACACAACAAATTATCTTGAAATATGAATTTATGTGGATGAAATTTGTAAGTGAATATTATGCAGCATGAATTAAGACTTTTTTAAATTTTTTAAATCTTGAAAGACTTCATATTTGAAATTTACAAGAAAAGTTATATATATGTTTTATTATATTTATCTGTATTACTTAAGAGATGAGATATAAAAGAGCATAAAGGTAAAGTAGAACTTTTTTAATCGATACTTTGACTAAAGCTACCAAAAAATGGCCGCGGAAAAAAATATTATGGCCAATAATATAAAAGAATTACTCCGAAAATAAATTGCCATTAATGATTATTGTGAATTATGATAACAATAATGACGTACTAAGACTAGTGTATTATATGTATCACTAAACAAGCAATTTTAAAAAGTTACACTAGAGTCAAAATCATATAAAGAGGATATGTAAGGGTTGGAAAGAATTAGACAAAATCCACTGTTTTCAGGGCTTAGAATTCTTTGACAAATAAAAATACATCGATATTTTAAATCATCATTTTTTTTCCTCAATGCAATGTTTGGTTATTTTCACAAATTGCCAGGTCTTATTCATTTTTTTCATTTAAATCTTTTTATCCCCGCAATGAAAAACTGCCCCTGTATTTATATGTTTCCCAAAATCATTTATTTTTAAAAACATTTAGTAAATTTAATTTTCACAAGGGAACTATATAGTAATCATTCTTGTTAGCTGTTTAGTCAATTACATAGTCAATCATGAACCAAGTTCATTAGGGGAGCATGGATTTTCCGAACAGGAAATCGATTCCTGACTACAAATTGGGTACACAGTTAAAGGGAAAGTTTAAACACAATTTTGGACCAAGTTGATCAATAGTAGTTTTTGAACATGCATTTGTAGTTATTTTAGAGGAGCACATTTCTTAAATGGCAGCAAATGATTATGATGCATTTACTTGTAAATGTATAATACAAAACTGATTTCATAAGTAGAAGCAGAAAAAGGAACAATACTAGTATCTCTCCTTAATGATACACATGCTATGATAATTCTACATAAATTTTTAAGGGGACAAGTACGATTCAATTGACGAAATCGGTCAAAATATAAAAAAAAAATTTTGTTTTTTCCCTTATACATTTCTTTTTCCCCCACAAACTTTCAGAGCTCAAAATTTAAAAAAAAATCTAAAGTTATGAAAACAATATGCTCGTCAAATTACATTCTGACATCATTCTCTCTAGGACGCACTTTTCATTTTTTTAGCCAACTTAATTCTAACACAGTTAAAAGTTTTGAAAAAAAGTTAAGTTATTGAAATCCATTCTTAATGTTTGTTTCATTTTCTGAGCTATACTGCGTTTTTTTTATTCTGCAAATTTTTTATTTCATATTTTTGAAATATTTGGGTTTTTTCCCAAAAAAGTTTTTTCAAGACTAATTATTTTATCGTTATCAATTTAACATTTTTTTTATATATATAAACATATTCTCACCCAGATTTTAATAGTTAAACATGCCTCGTACGGGGAAAAAAAAAATAAGTAAATTAAGTATTCAAAATCGATGGTGCACTGAAAAAAAAAACTGAGCACAATTAAATTTGCCAACATTCAAGTGCTAATAGCATTTTTAAAAAAAAAGAGTTTCTAAAGAAAAAAAGTGTACTAAAAACAAAAATTTTGTGATCCCTATGATGGACCAAGTTATATAATTGTTGAAAAAAATGCCTTGTGTGATATTTTCGTATACTTTTGGGTACAGCAACCAGTGAACTTTAAAACTTAAATTTTGGGACATAAATATGGATTTTCTCATCAATTAAAACGGGTATGTAAGACATGTTCTTAGAAAAAATGGAAGGTTTACATCTTCAAGACTTGAAAAATCAAATACATCTACCCCTTTTCGATGTGAATGTTCGTGCTGTTCAAGATTTTTTGAAATCAGTGGGGCCATGAATCGGTTGAAAAATTTTGCATGTTTCTCAATATCCTTTGATGTCGATAAAACCTTTTAAATTAAATGCTACATTAACTCAGTGTCCCCTTTTTTTCTTCCCAAACTGTGTTGAACTATGTACATAACAGCGTTAAAAAGCATAAAACAAATTGGATCAAAATGGGTCAAATACTGTTACTGATATTGTGTTTCATTTGATGGGACATGGTTGCCCCGAAGACACAAAATCCCAAATCGGTTTGGCTGTGTAGTCGACACTTTAACAGGATACGTTATTGACTATGAAATTAGAGCGTACTGTCCTATATGTAGAAGTGCAAAAAAATGAATTGGGAAACTAAAATGAATACGATGTTTTGGTATTCTCCACAAATATTCCCCAGATTAACCACTTGGGACTCAGGAGCAAGGGAAAATAAAGGCTCCCAAAAAAATTTTGGTCCGATCAAAAATGGGTTTTCGTTACACAACATTGTTATCTGATGGTGTGCTAAAACTCATAAATTCTTAAATACCAAAAAAATATATGGCCCAAAATTTGAAATTTTGAAAGAAAGTGTATTAATCACATAAGAAAAAGGTTGGGCACCCTTACGAAATCTTGTAAAAGATTGGAGCAAAAAGGTATCACTTTAGGAGGAAAATCTTATGGCGCCTAAAAGAAACAACAATAAAAAACAAAGCTTCAAAAAGCTATTCTAAAAAAAAGGGAAATATTCAGGGCATAAAAAAATCTATTTTGCCACACTTTATCACATTCTCGACAGAAAAAAACCCAATGCACATAAAATGCCCTCCTGGAAAAGATTCGGGGGTGTTTTTATCGAAAGGCAGCTAAAGGTAAAAAACCCTGCCCCAAATAAATTTAATATTGGAACACCAATAAACCCAGATTACTTGACAAAATTGTTAATATATAAAGGTTAGCTTCTGATAGTCTTTTGGAAGGATGTTTGACTCAGAACACAACGGGGTCTGCATAGCGTGAATTGGAGTAAGTGCTCTAAAGAAACTTCAGCAAAAACACGCCCTGTAAATTCTGTTTCTGAGGTATCAGAGTATAACTTTGGTATTTTGAAAAACCTTAAAAGAAATACAAAAAAGGGTGCTAATTTGGATCTTGGCGAAGAAGCAGTAAAATTTCTGCCCACGGTTGACGTAAAAAGAAAAAAAATCAAAAAAAATCTTGCTTTTCCCTAGCCCTCGAAAAAATAAAACTGCTAATCTGCGAAAATAAAAATATAAAAAAAAAAAAGAAGGGGTTACATATAGTCCCGGGTTTTTTTAAAAATAAACGTAAAAATATATGAAGATGTAAAAAAAAGAAATTTTTTTAAAATCATCGTAAAAAAAGGGGTTTGTAGGTTTTTTTCAATTTTTTAAAATTTAAAGGGACTGAAAAATTTTTAAATTTTTAAACATATAAAATTATAACAAAAATACCTTTTTTAAAAATTTTGTCATTGCATGTAGTACAAAAGTAATTTTTTTTAATTTTATTGCACTTATATATATCTTTTTCAGTAAATAAAAACTTTAAATTAATTTATCTGAACAAAAATCGTTTGTTTTTTTTTCATTTAAAATGCTAAGGCTTTTTTTTTTATTGCATGAAATGTTTTGAATTTGTTTTTTAGATTGCTATTAATATGTATAACAAAAATTGGTATGCATTTTGAATCAAAACAATATTATATTTTTTAAAAAAATTTGAACTTAGAATTTATACGTTTTTAGGGGTTTTTCGTAATAATTCATAAAATTTTTAGGGAAATTTGGGTCATGTTATCCCCAAACCCATACCAACTTTTGTTGTACATGGTTTGACAAATATGTAAATCAAGTTTCTTTGGGTGTCGTCAAAATTGTACGAGGGTAGCGTTTTAAAATTACCTCATAAATTTTTAAATTTTTTTTAAAAAATTTAAAAGGATTTTTTTGTGATATTTTGAGCAAATATTCTGTCTTACGTATTGTATAATAGGTTACAAGGAAAAAAATTTTAAAACCATAAAATCAAGTTTTTTTTTTAAATCTACCGCGTCTTCTTAATATTGAATTCTCAATTAACTTTCTTCTCAATGCAATGTAGTTGTACTGAAACATGTTTTTTATAAATTTTATAAATATCATTCTAAATTACTTCAGCATAGTTGAAAATCAAGGAAAATCAGTGAGAGTATAATAATAGTTTGCAACTGTAAATTAGCCAAGTATAATTCATAAAAATTCTTCGGGGTTCTTTAGAAAGTCATATATAGTAAGCAAACATCTGGATTAAGAAATTGTATTATTGTATATTTTAAATTAAATATGTTTTATGGTATTCAAATTTACTATAACTCGATTATGGATAAAAATTTAATTATAGTGAATTAAAAACAAATCATTATAATTATACAAAAAAATTGATTTTAAAAAAGGAAAATAGAATTCTACAAATGTCTTTCATATAATATATTTAAAGTAATGATACTAATATATATCTCTAAGTTTTAGCTACTTTAAATTTATATTTCTATATATGTGTGTGTGTGGCCGAATTCGACCAACAAATACAGTGAGTGATAGTAAGTAGCATGGAGACGACAAACCATCATATAACATGAAATCTCTTACCATGTTGATTGGTGAAAATTGCCGTAATGTTAGCCGTTGGGATTGCGATGACCAGACGAAGGAAGTTTCTGAATGAATGCGAAAATTTGGAAGACCCTGGTAGTGTAGAAGAAACCTGCGCGTATTCAAATTTCCCATCCGTCTGGGGAGAATAAACACAGTGAACAAGCTGTGATAGCTGAGCGTTATATAAAGAGTGGTTGTTAAACTGAAGTTCATAACTATGTTCGATTACAAGAACGAGAGGTTAGCCGAAACGCAAAGCATGTACGATATAAATTGATTGTAATTGACGGCTAGCACAAAGTATGTACAAGAAACACTTTCCGAGGAGGCTATTTCTATAACGTACCTTAAAACCTTAGATTTCTCCTTTTGGAGTCAACTGAAATCGCTTGTGCATGAGACAACGGTGGCTACAGTGGAGGATCTCATAGCATGGAGCATCGTCGCTTCAGCTGAAATCGCCAGTACACCAGATTTGTTAGAACGCGTAAGGCAATCCTTCTACCTTCAGTGTCGGCTGTACTATAATCTGCGTGGCCACAACTTCGAACAATTCATTGGCAATTACTTGTCGTTGTATTTCTCATGTCGGACTGTGATGCATTGTTTGCATTGCCAATATACTTTATATCTAAGAGATGTATTTTTTACCCTTTTTGCCAATTTTCATTCATTTTGAGATCATACCATTCATAAATGCTTTTAATAAATTAATCTGACAAAACGTAGCTCACAGCCCCCTCTTTTTTAGTGATTTGTCGTCAAATTCTGCCACTATCACCTCTCTTAACTTATAGGTTGAACTTTTCAACACCCTACAATTATATATATATATATATATATATATATATATATATATATATATATATATAATCATACAGATGACTAGAATATACTGAGAGTTATATAGTTAATTTTAACAGGTAGTACTTTTTCTAGGTAGGTTTGTGTTAATGCAGTAGGTAGGCATTACTTATAATTTCCCATCAGAGATAAAAAGAAAAATAAATTTGGTTGGTTATTATTTTTATGTCTAATTAATGTTTGTTTCAAAATCTAACTTGGTTCATGGTTTCAATAGCCAACCATAATAATTTGTATGTTTGAAAGAGTACTGAATGTTTTCATGTGCTATTATTAGACTTAACTTCATTTTTCTATCTAAGTTTTTTCTTCACTCTTTTATCACGTTATTACGTTAAAATGTTCTACAGAAGGGGGGAAGGTTAGAAATCTGTAAGAGAGAAGCTTTAATCTATTCCATTGTCCTAAATCAGTGACCACTCTAGAAAACATAATAATTTTCCATTTCGGTCAGCTGAATTTTTATATGCCTACTTACATTTTGGCGGGTCATTAAAAGGTTTTCAAATATATTTGAATATATATGTATATACAGATATATGACTCAAAAACTCAATTAATAAGAAGATAGTACAAGAAGATATCTGGTAGAGAGGTAACCATTGGCACACATGCTCTAAATGACAAAGGGTTTTATAGAAACACAAATTAAAGTGTAAAATAGTCTAACAAGATGGTTCTTGACAGCAAAATGTAAGGAAGGCCACATGAAACTTATGTGCAAATGACCTGTAGTTAGAGAAGAGACAGACTTAGTAGTTACGGTATGTTGCCTTTATCAGAAAAGACAATGTCAGTAAATGTGTTCGATGATAATGAAGATCTATTGTGACCTATCGTCCTTTGAATGGCGTGAGACATTTCTTGCGCACATTGTTTGATGAGGATCTTGTACTGAGGCCCCCTTCCATCAGGCCTGGACACCAAGGTTCCTTAACCTTAATCAATGTGATTTTTCATTGTGAGGTTACCTGAATCCGCAAGTCTACTGAGAACTTCCAACTTCATTAAGGATGTTAAAAGTTAGCATTCCACGAGACAAGATTCTCCTCTACCTATAAATATGGTGTTCAATGCTGTTCTCAACAGATTCCTTTGACTACAGGTATTTTTGATGTATAACGGCTGACATATTGATCATTTATAATAAAGAAAATCATTTATTCCTAACAATCAGTTACGTTAATTAATGATTGTTTATCACATAAAGTACCCTTTGGTTAGCCCTTTTATGCATCTTTTTTTTCTATAAAACCCTATATTATTTTTTTATTCCTATATATATATATATGTGTGTGTGTGTGTATTCACAAATTGTTTATAAAACATTCCGATTCATATATGACGTATGCTATTAGCCATACTAAAAGCAAAATTCTTCATTTCACTTGAAAAATGTACCTAATTTTAGTGTTGTATTATTAATATTTCAAATAACTAATTAAAGAAGTTTTCCACATTACGTGTAACAAAAAATACTTGATTAAACAAAATATAATGTAAGTCAATCATTCTAAATCATATGTTTTATTTACATTACAATCATGCTTTGGAAAAAATACGGACATTTTTACTATCACCAATATGCGTAAGAAATACTATAACTTTTTGAATATTATCTAGTTAATTGCTATTGTGTTATGCAAAAAGACAATATTTTTGTCTAAAGAAATTAAAAAGACATGTATCTGCACATTTTATGACATGTAAAAACATGCAAAACAATTACTTCTAAATATCTGAAAGGTCTGAAAATATTTTAGAGCACCGGAATTTCGAGAGTCTAAGTTTAAGCATAATGAAAAATTGGAATTAACTTCTTTCTTTTTATTTTACCCAAAATTTAAAAAAAAACTTTTCAGCTCACAATACCATCAACCATACGGCCGTTACGGTTGAAACTTACAACGGAGGACAGCACACGTATCTGTCACGGGATTAGGATTGCTAAGACTAAGTTACAGATCAACGGCGATTTCTCCCCACAAGTTGAGAAAAGTTGTCAAAATTTTTCAAAATGTGTCATTTCGCGAGAAAGATTAATCTGCGTGGAACGTGATGTGTTTGCTTTTTGAAGAGCACTAAAGTTTAAATCGGGTACATTGTAGCTCTAAAGGGTGTTGTCTTATTGGAGCAATGGTATATGTATTCGTATACAAGATTATAAATCTTTAATGGTACAATCTTTCATAGTTTAATGGTTTAATCCCAAACAAACACGTTCAAATTAATTAAAAAATAAAAATATTACTTATTTGTTCCTTCTGGATTAATAAATGTATATATGTTGCAGGGAAATAACGAAATAAAAAATTTCATCAAATCCTTAAGGATATGATGAATTGATAGGAAATGTTAAAATAACGTCTCTTCAAGGTTATTTTCCTGATGAAAGTAAGTGATTTTATCAAATCCCTGAACTGTTTCAGTGATATGAACTAGTCAGGATTTGCATTGGCAAAATGCTGTCCAGGGGGAAGACACCTGGGGGGTGTCGAGTCCTTGTACTTCCTAACCATACAGGTAGTACTGTCGATCCCTTTAATATCAATTCCATATCTTTAAGAAAATGACACCATAAGTTTAACATAGGGATTAATATTTTAGTGTGTAAGCAACTGAGAGGAAATATGTTACGCATCAAAAAATACCAGCCTAATTTTCTAATTTTTCTATAATTAGTTTCGAATAAATAATTTGTATTTCATTGCCTATTGTGTTGTATTACTTATTTCTACGTTTAATAATGCACCCTGTTTATTAAATAAGCACTTTTAAACTCTTGACAATATTATTTCATAAATTGACTGAAACAGATCAGGGACGTTATTTTAACATCTCCCGTCAATTAATCATCTCCTTTAGGGATTTGATGAAATTCCTGATTCCATCATTTTCCTTCGATATATATATATATATGTATACATTTATATATAAGAAAATATATAATTTTTAAAATCAAAATATTATAAAAAAAGTGAATGCTTAAAACGTTCTGACAATAAATATATAGAGCTACTATTAAATTTGTATGTATGTACGAGTTAGTTTACAGATCTGAAGAAATCTCTATGTATATGATTTAAAGATATTGTCAATATAAAAATAATAATTTCTGAGTTCTCGATTAAATGATTTGGTTACATCAAATTTTAACTTTGCAAAACCCACTCTAATAATATGTATTCCAATAAACGTTCTAAAAAAAAAGAACATTATAGAAACCTTTTTTAAAGTGTTTACCATTGAATTACATTTCGAATGCAAATTTGAAAACTATTTCTGGAAAATTGTTTCTTTTAAAGACTAGATTATTTTGGGAAATCGTATATTTAAAGTCCATATCTACCATTACATAGCATAGCTTAACGCTAAATATTTTCGATTTATTTTCAATAGCTTTGTACCAAAAACATATTCACATGTCAAAAGTAGCTACAAAGTAGCAGAAATATTTGGTATTTGGATTTAGATTTCATTTTAAGTGCAGATAATCCCCTTACATTATTATTATTTTTTGAATAAAAAAATCGTTGGAGGTTTTTTTCTTTTCTTTTTAAATGATTATTTTTTTTTTTATGCCTCAGTATTGTTACAGAAAAATGAAAGAAATATTGGATACGTAAGCATTTTACACTTTTCAAAAAATTTTATTTTGTATTTTAACATGAAAGTTTTTTCTCTTGTTTTGAGACATTTTCTATTTTTAAATCATTTAAAAAAAGATTAATTTCGAATCTTTGTCAAATGAAGTGGGCAATATCTTACAGGTATATTTTTACATATGTATTCACGATAAAAATCATGTTTTCTAAATCATAAAAAAATTATATTTGGCTTTAATTTTATATTAATTTTAATCAAATATTTAAATGCAAAATTAATTTGCATTACAATCGCAGTTGTAAGTAAAGTGATTCCAATTTTTTTAAATTGCAGATTGTTTTAAACTGGAAATAATTGCAAATTTTAAGATGCTATTCATATACAATTTACGATTAGTATAATGTGCATTGGCATAAAACAGCAAATAAGAACCTAATATTATTTTATTTTATTTTTTAATCGAAATAGTTTTAATTCTTAAAATGTTTCGAATAGTTTTAGACAACTTTTATTTGATAAAAGAATAAGATTTTGTATATTAAGACATAAACTAAATTATTGAAAACAATCGAATTATTATTAAATCAATATAATTATTATTACTATTTTAATATCTGTTCTCTTACAGCAAAGTATATTTAATCAGGAAGTATAATAAATAGGAAAAAATGGACTTATTTTCTTATTAAAATTATATTTTAACATCAAGCATTTATATTTAATTTTAAAAATTGTTTATTCCAATAACAAACAGATCTTTATTATATTTAAGTCTACCTTTTGAATTTAAATATTTTTTTTCTTTCATTTGAAAGATATAAAATCGTGAATGAGATTAGGAAATAAACATTGAAGTTCGAACGTTTCATATTAAATATAGCCTTATATTTAATTTATTTCCCATACTTATCTTAAAGGGGGCTATCTTGGAGTCTAAAATAGGAGAAATTTGATACCTGCGCTATTTGAAACCTGAAAAAGATTTGAAATAAATTTAATATATGCTTATATTCAGAGTAGATATGCTGTTAAAATTTAGAGAATATGTATTATTGAATAGTAAACGAAATGAATAATAGTATCGAAGCTTCAAAGGCAAGAGAATTCCATAGTTCCATACATTAAAGCAGTCAATTTTCATCTATCAATAGTTTTGAACTAATCTAGATGTCGAGTTCATTTATCAACTGACAAGCTAATCAAATCTATAAAGATGCCAGCGAAGTCCCGATGTAACTAATGGTGCTTGATAAATTTTGGATCGTTAGTACTGGAAACAATCTCATAACAAATTCTGTCAAACCGGTACATCATTAGTCTCATCTTCGGTATCATTATACACATTTTAATAAGGAAATTTGTACTTATAATAAAATAACTTGAATTACTAAATTAATTAAATGTATTTCATTGATTTTTTCCTTAAATTATTTCAATATTATTATAGTGTCAATGTTTATACCATGTTTCTGGAAATCTTTTTTTTAAATTTATTATCATAAGTATAATTTATTAGAGCTCATTTTTCAACAGATAAGTAAATGAAACATAGTTCTATGAACTTTAATTGTTTTTAACTCATAGAGAGTAAACTGTTTTTTAAATTACATTATTTCATTTTTAGTTGGTTTTGAAGGAAGGGACTTACAAAATTAGGCATATTGCAATCACAATATTTTGGTCATCCATGTTCAAGCAATTAGAAAATTTTGATTCCGCCAAACACAAGTATTTCAGAGCATTATCGATTCCCATATGTTTAACAGTACTAAGCTTTAAAGTCATCTCAAGATGTAATAGTGTGTTTTGAACAACGTTTAATGGCAGAGATTTTGGCTTCAGGATCAAACCATGCTCTTGGTCAGTGGTCGGCAAATCACGGCTTTTTGTATATACGACTGAGGTTCTTCTGACTTCTAGCTATATAAGTTATTAAATAAATAAGTATATTTACTAAAATATTGTTTTCTATTTCTCTTTCTCCTTTATAGTGATATTTTGAAAAATTTGCCTTATTTGCGTCTAAAATTAAACATTTGACTCTGTTAACCCGCGATCACTCGCAACACCCCAGCAACAATAAAATCCTCCCAGGATTCTTAAAAGAATTTGCAGAACCACGATTGTTTCTGTAGCCGCACATTTTAGGTCATTAAACCTTCAGGCCTGATGCAATCCTTCTTTCTCGAACGATTGGAATGTAATGACCTTCAAAAGTTTATCTGGGGGGTTGAGAACTCCCGCGAGAAGTTGAGCATTTGTATCTGGCTCTTTGACACCGTAGTTATCTTGTGCTTACCTTAGAACTTGGTTGTTCTCTATGAAAATTTCCAACCCATGGTCTAGGTTTATAAGGCTTGACGAATCTTATGAGCTACTCTACAAGGATGTGAATAAAAAAACATGAAAATAATTATAAAATGTTTTATTTAACTAATAACTTTTGAAGCAAGAAACTAGGTACAAAATTCCGATTTTTGAATGCATGAAATTTCATTTAAATATTAATGTAAATAATAGTCTAGGGACTTATAAAAATTTATTAGTTGTTAATAATGAAAATAGAAGCAAATTCAGAAATACGCAAAGTTTTGTGCACTTTACCCATAAACTCATTATATATTAACAATCAGAATTATATATATATTTAACGGAATGAAAACGGAAAACTTAGAACCGTTTTCCTAATGAGGTCAAATCGCAAGAGACAAGAGAATCAGACCTCCTTTCACAACTAACGAACCGTCCAAAGTACGTCTGATGGTTTTCAGGAAATAAAAATTTATTTTCCTACTGCCAAGGTAATCAAAGGGTAAAATTTGAAGTTGGTAAGATAAGAATAAAGGATAAAGCGGTTTAGTTTTCGGGGGTTTTTAAATTTACCCGAATTTTCCATGTTTTATGAGAAAATGGGATTCAACAGAGCTTTTACGTATTATATAGCACATTATTTCCTTTTAAATTCAGATAAATGTATCCATACATATAGTTTTGCTTGTAATATTTTTAATATTTCAGCATATAATAATATATTGTTAAACATAATTTCTTTCTAATTTTCCAGTTGTAACTTAACCATTCATTTTCAATTTTGTCAAAGTTAAACTTTTTTAAAAATCCCTTACACAAGTGTTGTTATAATTATAAAATTGACTTTGCTTTATTTAAATTATGTACATCGTTTATAATGCAATATATTACAATATTTTTGAGTAACCTATTTTTCTTTTGAACAATATTTATATGCATTTTTCTCACACTAGGTACAAATACCATAGCCATGATACCACTGCAAATCGGGGAGGGGGGAGTACAAAACACACAACATGTTGTGTCTTATTTGAGCAATTAAACATAGTGTAATTACGACGTCAAAATTGTACCAAATATTATTTCTTTAATTTTACTTACATGGGAGGAAGTACTGACCAAGGAAATTCTATTTGGGATCGAGAGACTTGTGTAATAGTAGTACCTCTTTAGGTGCGTTAACCCCTCAATGTAATTCCGTCGAATGGCCAAATAATTCGAGAACCAGCCTTCGAAATTCATGTGCTTAGCTTTTGCGCTAATTAAATTTTAATTTTCTGCAACGAGTTCGTAGCTCTGATTGGTAAATCGTCTGCTTTCTATGTTGGAGAGGTTAGGATTCACCTACGCGATCAATTTTTTCTCTTAATTCATTTAAGTTTTAATTAAATAAATTTATTTATGAAAATGCTCATTAAATATTAAATAGTCATTTTTGTAATTGTTTTAAATTTTACAAAAGAAAATTTTTTTTACAGGCAATGTACTTTTGTACTATAAAATACAAAAATTATTATTAAATTAAAAATACTTGTGCTCACTATTAAATAAAATATTTAAAATAATTAATTAACAAATTAAAATTTATTAATAACTAAAATTAGTAATTTAATTATTATTTATTAAAAATTAATTACGTAATCACTATTTATACTAATTAATTACACATTTATTATAATTAATCACTACTACTATTATAATTAATTAATTATTATTAAACATTAGTATTAATAAAAATATTATTAAGTTATAATTAAAATTATTAATTTACAATTAAATGGTCAATTTGAGAATAAAATTATCAATTTATAATTAAATGCTATTAATTTATAATTAACATTATTAATTTATAATTAAAACTATTAATTTATAATTAAAATTTATTAATTTGGTTATTAAAATTATTGTTTTATTATTAAAATTGATTTATTACCGAAATTATTATTAATTTTGTCATGTAATTATTTTACATAAATTATTAAAAATTTTTAAATAAACTTTTAAAATGAAATAAATTATTTGAAAAAGGACTTAATAAATATTTTAGTAAAATTGTAAAAATAACTAATTTAATAAATATATAAAAGTTTATATTTTATTATATTAATTGTAAAATAATTTGAATTTAATAATAATAATATACTAAGTAACTAGATTTTATATTATATATATTTCATTTATAGTATATTGTATTTCACATTATAAAACTGACAACTAATTTTTTTTGTAAAATATCATTTAATATTTATTATGTATATTTTATTATAAATATTATTTATCAGTCATAAAATGTATTTATAAAATTTAATATAATTATTTATATAATAAAATAATTTTTTTTATAAAATACAAAATAATTAACAAAACTTATTTCATTTAATATTTTAATAAACCTTCATAAATAAATTTATTTTAACTCAAAAAAAAATACCAAATGAATTGAAGAAAATTGATCGCGTGGAATCGAACCTCTAACCTCCAGCATAGAAAAGCAGATGATTTTACCAACTGCTACGAACTTGCCAGGAAAATTAAAACTCAATTAAAGCGGCATGAATTTCGAAGGCTGATTTCTCCGAATTGACTGGCCATTCAGTGAATTACATTGAGGGGTGAAACACCCTAAAATAGTAAAATTACTTATTGGTTACACCAAGTCTCGATCCCAAAATGAATTTCCTTAGTCGTGCCTCCCTCTCCCGTATAGTTAAAAACAAGCCTGATTTGCAGTAAAATGTAGGAAGTATGTTGTTTTCAAACGTTTACGTACCTACGCACACAATATGCTCATATATTATTCGGAAAAAGTGATAAATAAATAAAGTTTTATGGTATTACGCATCTTCCGAGCTTTTAATGCATTGCCGGTATATATTTTGTATATTATTATTAATTAAGTGCCTAATTGACATCCACTACACTAACCTGCGGCCTGCGCCTGTTTTTTCTAGTACCGTTGTTACTGTAAGTGTAGAGAACACCCCAAACTTTTTAACACGTGTATTTAATTATGAAAATAAAATTAAGTCTCTTTATGATACATATTTATAAAAGTACAATATAAGTTTTTGTATTAGTACAAAATAAAATTATTAAATTCTATTTGCCAAAATGTGATACCAATATTAATTTAACAAACATACAAAAATTTTCATTTCTAAAAGTTACATATAATTTTATATATTTTTCATAAACCAGTTAAAATGTATATATACCAGTAATAAATATACTTAAGTAAAAATTCAATTTATGATAATGATAGCAGAAAGTACAACAATAATATTTTTAATCATTCTCAAAATAATTACAGACCGTATGCAAATGCTCAACTTCATGGGAATTTCCTCAGCCCTGTAGATAAACTTTTGAAGGTATGTAAGCATTCCTAATCGTTCGAGAAAAAGGGATTATAATTTCAGGCCCTGAATTTCATTAATCTTAAATAAATGTGGCAGCTGCCAAAAAAAAATGTGGTTCTGCACATTCTTTTTAACCTGGTAGGGTTTTCTGTTGGGTTGGGTGTACAGAACACCCTGCGCGAGTAGCAACGTGCCACAACAGCACCTAAGTACAGAGAAAATCAAGTTATAAAACCTACATTATTTTAAAGGATGATTTAGGCAGCTACTTTTATCAAGTGAATCCTTTTCTCTCTCCATGATAATTTATCAGACAATACAGATAACTGATTTGTCTTACCCCAAACCTTAATTCATCTCAAGTACATCAACAATGATGTTTGGAAGTGGTTAATCATCAACTGTTTGGAGAAAATCTTCAATAAAAGCACAGGAGTAAAGGTGTAATGCTTAATACTGGAATCCTGTCTATTTATCTCAAACAAGCATACTTTGCGGTATAGATTCCAAATTTTCTTTGATTTTGTTTTGAAGAATTTTAGACTAGTAGTTTCCTCGTGCTTTATCTTGCCATTCAGCATACAATCTAATCTAGTTTTATAAGAGAAAAACCAAGATTAAAATGGATAAGTAAGTAATGTGTCAATATATTGATGTAATTTAAGTACGCTCTCTTCCCAAAGAAATATACTTATGTATCATCAATTTCTAAGGAACACTCGAGATGTCCCTCTAAATAAGTACTGATTGTTAAGTCAAACATTCCTATAGCTGCGCCATTCCATCTCTCATGAAGCAATGCATGAAAATGAGACAAGTAAAGAAGATTCTTCATTTTCAAAAGAAAAAAGACAGATATCTTGTGCTGCAGATGTATCATTTGAGACATGTATAAATATTTCTTTTGACAACCCTATTTTCTCTTATATTTCGCCGCATCCTATCCCAGTTGATTGCTGAAAGCCACGGACACACTGGCTCTGCAATACCTGTAATCGCCTTAGCAGCATTCATATTGTCGCTAATCGTAAGTCCGTATACTCGAATGGACCTCATCTTAGAAAAATGGATAAATTGCGATTCTTGAACCCTAATACTACTGGCCTGGGTGACTACGCAGTAACGAATAACCTTGGGTAACTCTCCCCACTGTTGTAGAAAATTTGAAACCTTGCGGGATCAAATCAAGTATTACCTTCAGAGACAAATGGATACAATAATGTATAAAAATTGAGATGTCCTTGTGTGTTTTCTAAGTTTTCGGACAATGCCAAAAACATTTCCACTGGAGAGAAAACCTTAGGGTACAAACCTTATGCCATTTTGTGAATTATTAAAATAGCTATGATGATGAAAAATTTCCCCATTTCTGTGGATGAATAGGAAAACTGTAACTTTACAATACCAAAAAATCAGGAATTACTTGATAAAGTTTACGTTACAATAGATAATTGCCTTCATTGATATCTTAAACTATGAGGCTTTCGGGAAAACATTCTAACAACATTTTTTTAGAAACTTTTTTTTAAAGACTTTTGGGAAAATTTATTCCTTACATTGAAAAACTGTAATTTTGTGTATAAAGTGCTTTTGAAGTATTATTAAAAAAAAGTATTTATTTTGGAGCGACTGTTATCGGAGGCTCCCTTTCATCTAGGTACATATATCTGGCTATTTGACATCTTAGATATATTGTGTTTACCTTAGAACTTGGTTGTTCTCTATGAAAGTTTACCAACCCGTGGTCTAGGTTTATAAAGCTTGTCGGTGAATCCTATGAGCTACTCTATAAGGATGTGAAAAAAAAGACATGAAAATAATTATAAAATGTTTTATTTAACTAATAACTTTTGAAGCAAGAAACTAGGTACAAAATGCCGATTTTTTTAATGCATGAAATTTCATTTAAATATTAATGTAAATAATAGTCTAGGGACTTCAAAATTTATTAGTTGTTAATAATGAAAATAGAAGCAAATTCAGAAATACGCAAAGTTTTGTGCACTTTACCCATAAACTCATTATATATTAAAAATCAGAATTATATATTTAACGGAATGAAAATGGAAAACTTAGAACCGTTTTCCTAATGAGGTCAAATCGCAAGAGACAAGAGAATCAGACCTCCTTTCACAACTAACGAACCATCCAAAGTACGTCTGATGGTTTTCAGGAAATAAAAATTTATTTTCTTTTTCGCGAGCTGCCAAGGTAATCAAGGATGAAATTTACGAAGTTGGTAAGATAAGAATAAAGGATAAAGCGGTTTAGTTTTCGGGTTTTAAACTTTACTTTCTGAATTTCTCGATGTCTTTTATGAGAGAAAATGGGATTCAACAGAGCTTTTACGTATTATATAGCACATTATTTCCTTTTAAATTCAGATAAATGTATCCATACATATAGTTTTGCTTGTAATATTTTTAATATTTCAGCATATAATAATATATTGTTAAACATAATTTCTTTCTAATTTTCCAGTTGTAACTTAACCATTCATTTTCAATTTTGTCAAAGTTAAACTTTTTTAAAAATCCCTTACACAAGTGTTGTTATAATTATAAAATTGACTTTGCTTTATTTAAATTATGTACATCGTTTATAATGCAATATATTACAATATTTTTTAGAGTAACTCATTTTTCTTGAATAATATTTATATGCATTTTTCACACTAGTACAAATTCCATAGCTATGATATCACTGCAAATCTTGGGAGGGGGAGTACAAACACAACATGTTGTGTCTTATTTGATAATTAAAAACATAAAAAAATTAGGATGTCAAAAATTGCAAATTAAATAGTATTTCTTTGAATTTTTACTTAGTTAAAAAACAAGCCTGATTTGCAAATGTAGAATTATGCTGTTTTCAAACGTTTACGCATCTACGCACACATATGTCACATATTATTCAGAAAAGTGATAAATAACAAAGTTTTTTTATGCGGCATGCATCTTCCCGAGCTTTTAATGCATTGCCGTTATATATTTTGCATATTATTATTAAGTGTCTAGTTCAACATCCACTACAATTAATAACAGCACCTATACAGAGAAAATCAAGTTATAAAACCTTACATTATTTTAAAGGATGATTTAGGCAGCTACTTCTTTACTGGAGGAATTCTCTCTCTCTCCATGGATAATTTACCAGACAATACAGATAACGATTTTATTCATCCTAAACCTTAATCCATCTTCAAGTACATCAACAATGATGTTTGGAAGTGGTTAATCATCAACCGTTTGGAGAAAATCTTCATCAAAAGTACAGGAGTAAAGTGTAATGCTTAATACAGGAATCATGTCCATTTATCTCAAAACAAGCATATTTGGTAGATAGATTACAAATTTTCGTTATTTTGTTTTAAAAAATTTTCTCTTAGTAGTTTCTCGTATTTGTTTTGCTACATTCAGCATACAATCTTAATCTAGTTTTATAAAAAAAACCAAGACAGGCTTGAGAAGTGTACGTTAGTCAATATATTGATGTGTACTCTAAATAACATGCTCTCTTTCCCAGAAGAAATGAGCACTTATGTATCATCAATTCTCAAGGAACACTCGAGAGATGTCTTCTTAAATAAGTTACCGATTGTTAAGTCAAATTATCTGAGTAGTTGCGCTATCGTCTCTCATAGGGTACAATGGCATGAAATGAGACGAAGTAAAGAAGATTTCTTCATTTATCGGTCCGAAAAAAACAAGACAGATATCTTGTGCTGCAGATGTATCATTTGAGACATGGAGTAAATATTTTTGACAACTTATTTTTCATATTCCTGTTGATCCTATCCTGTTGATTGTTGAGGCACACAATGACACACTGGCTTGTAACACACTAGAATGCCTAGCAGCATTCAGATTGTCATAATCGTAAGTCCGTATACTCGAATGGATTCCCATCTTAGAAGATGGAGCAATTAAGATTCTTTTAACCCTACAATACTACCTTTTCGTCTGGTAGACTACACATATAACAAATAACCTTGCACTCTCTCCCCCAATACAGGAAATGGAACTTGTGACTCAGTACCTTCATATGACCTTGAGAGACAAATGGATAACAATAATGTATGCAATTGAGAGCATGTCCCAGTGTTTTTCTAAGTTTTCGGGACAATGCCAAAACATTTCCACGAAGAAAACCTTTAGGGTATGAACCTGAGGCTATTTGTGAATTATTAAAATAGCTAAGTGATGATGAAAATTTCATTTCGGTGGATGAATAGGAAAATGTAGCTTTTACTGAATACTAAAATCAGGAATTTACGGATAGTTACATTACAATAGATAATTGGCTTACTTCGATATCTTAAACTGACGAGCTTTTTAAGATCCCAGTGAATTTTACAGTTGTCGGTACTATTCGGAAAAACAAACACGAGAAATTCCTCCTTAACTCTTAGAATTGCGATCTAGAAATGGAAGAAATTTTATGTATTGTTTTAGCCAATAAGACTATTTTACCGCATAAAACAAATCGAAAAAAATGTTTTGTTCTTCTATCTA
Source organism: Trichonephila inaurata madagascariensis (assembly GCA_019973955.1). Classification (NCBI taxonomy): domain Eukaryota; kingdom Metazoa; phylum Arthropoda; class Arachnida; order Araneae; family Nephilidae; genus Trichonephila; species Trichonephila inaurata. The sequence goes on along the minus strand of BMAV01022251.1, from coordinate 86,225 downwards.
CATTCCAAGAAAAACCGAATGTATGTAAAGAAAGTGCAATATATACCGGGAACAATTGAATTTTACAATACCAAAAAAAGGAGCCATAGAAACATTAGATCAGATGTGTAACTCGTGACTTGCCATGCAATTGAAAAGCATGTCGATTGCAACTTTACGTATTTTATGTAATGATAAACATTAGTTTAGTGAATGTCCATGTTATAAATATGCGTAATATGACTCGCACAAACCTGAAAAGCATTATCTAGAAGAAAGTTTGCAAAAAGGTAAGTAAATATCTTTTTGCGTTATGAATGAAGAAAGGTTTAAATGTATCAACTATGCCCTGATCGACAAGAACAGTTTTTTGTGAACTTTTGAAATTGGAGCAAAACATTGAACTACCTGAACAATCAAAAACTAAAAGAAAAAGGAATCTTTGTGCTTTTTGTAAGTTGAGTAGAATGAAAAGTAAATTTTGCTTACAATGTTCTAGAGCAATGTGTGGAGAGCATCATGCCGATATGTAGAAAAATTTCTTCGAAAATAAATAAGTTTTACTTTCTTGCTTACGTGAAGATTGAATGTTATGAAATAATTTGTCAGTAGTATAATGTTTATGTTATTAATTAAAAAAAAAAAAATATGTTTTAAGCATGTCAAAACTCGTGTGGTCTATGAGACAAATGGGTACCATCCTCATAAGTTTTTCAAATGGTAGCATTCTAGTGTTAAATATGATCAAAAATATCTCAACACTGAAAAATGAACACAAATGTCATATTAAAACTCCACACTAATTACAAAATTAAGATACTGTTTTTTTCCTGACTGCTATGTGAGTGAATCATTTCTTAAGTAGCAATGGCAAGTATACTTCATTCACTAACTCTTATTGATGAGACTTAGACAATTCAAGTATAATTAATATATATATATATTTAATTATTTTCCTTCTTTTTTTTAAGTCGAGATTCAAAAAAACTGACGATAAATTTTAAAAATAACGTTTTTGATGCTAATTGTTGAATTTCATTCAACTTCTTAGAATTAAGTAGTTTTAAGAGTCAAGATCATTATTTACTTGAGTAGAATATTGCAGAATCATTTACCAATCACTTTTCGAATTTTAGTTTTTTGTTGTTGTTTTTTTCGAATTTTGGTTTAGTCTACTTTTAAAGGCATTTTTTTTTTTTTTTTAAATATGACTACTATTTAAAAAGATGCTTTTGTATACTAGTGTTCAAATTTAAATGAATATTTAAAATTTTTTGATTATCTCTAAAATTCAAGGACATATTTTAATAAAATTTGAAATAATGAAGAGCTGATGTGTGTGTGTAATGCAAAAAATAGCCATTCAACAAATAGCCATGAAAATACCCAAGCATGATCATGTGTAACACTCATCAGAGTTGGAAGGTACGGCGCAACAGTTGTAGAATATAACAGAAGAAAATTGGTTAAAATAGGGTAAGGTATCCTCTTTCAGATAAGCAGCATTGCACCGTGATTTTATACCGGATCCGGATATAAGCGGGAATATGAGTTAGTGTGGCAAATAATCCAACTCGTTCAACAACACTGTTTTCACGCATTGGATAGTTCTCGGTGAGTAGTTCCCCACCGAGTTCTGCAAAACGTCCCAGTCATGCTCTATAGGAGTGTGGTCTGGAGATCTAACTGGCCAATCCATACGGTGAATGTACTCGCTTTCCAGAAATCCATCGACTAGGTGAGCGGTATGCGTCTCGTATTACCGACCGTTAAAATAAAATCTGGGCCAACTGTACCCGTGAAAAGGGGAACATAGGGCTCTAAGAACTCATCCCAATACACATCAGTTACGGTGTCTCTTGCAAAGATATTGGGGGGGGGGGGCGGTCTCTTCCAAATGTATGTCTGTCCAAACCATTGGAAGTTGGATGACAGGAGGCGGGTTCCTGGTTCCCTCCTTATGAAAGCACGTTCTAAATATATTGGAGTGAGTATTATATGGAGTATTATATCCCCCCCACACTACATCCGAGAAATTGACCATTACAATAGCGGATGATTGTCATTGTGGGAAGGCATTCCTGTGGAGGGCTGCACAAACCACTACAAAACGCTCTGTGACTGCGGTTAAGCATAAAGGTTAAGTCTTGGAGCCCTATGTTTACTTTTCCTTGGGTGCAGTTGGCTCCGATTTTGTTATAATGACTCATAACGCTAGGCACATACAACACAGCTGGTTGAGGAATTTCAGAAAAAGTGAGAACATTCGCTTGATGTATTGTCCAGTTAGATCTCTGGATCTCATTCGTGTAGAGCATGCCTAGGACGTTCTGGGTAGAGCAGTTAAAACTCACAATTCCCCTCCTAGTACCATCCAAGTCCTGAAAACTGAGTCGCTGATCGAGTGCCAAAGGAACTCATAAATTTCCTTATTTCCGGTATAAAATCATGGTGTGAGACATGTTTATGTGAAAGAGGAATACCTCTAATAACGATTTTCTTCGCCATATTCTGCAACTTTTGCTTCATACCTTCCAATTTCGATAGGTGAGTTCCAGAGATAATTGGGAAATCAAAAAATTCTATTAAGCACCTGTATATTCCTTAAAGTAATGCTTGATGTAGGAAGGGTCAGTCACTGACTTTTTTTTTTAAATCGTAAAAATAAATTGGTAAATATTTGTATGTGTTAGCGATAATTTCTGTTTCTTTTTTTTTCCAAATATTATAATATACAACACGAAAATTAGATTGTGGAAAATATTATAATAACGTTTCCTTGTTTCCTAATCATCCAATAACTGTAAAATTAAGTGCTTAACTATTTATTTGTCAAATAATATATATATATATATATATAAGGATAATTAAATTAGATTAAAAATTTAATTCCCTATATCTAGTAATTCACTTTTATATTAACTCCTCACCTCTTTAAGTATCAAACTAATGACCCATTTATTTCTTCCGAACATATGGATAGCCAATAAATCAAGCCAATAAACCAACCTATCCAATAAACATGTCTAATTCCAGATCGATATATTTAATAGGCCTATGTGTCAGCATTAACTTTCAAGAGCACTCATGAACGCCGCGATCGGTGTTTTAAGTGCTTAACCCACTTAAGTTTCTGTGGCGTGCTTTTGTCCTCTCTGCTATTTGCGTCAGATGATGCCTAACTTTGATCAAATAAAGACCTTGCTTAAAACTAAGTCTGTTTCTGACTCTAAAATTCATATATATATATATATATATATATATATGCATATGTGTGAGTGTGTGAGAGCGTATGTTTGCAAGTGTGTATGTGAGAGAGTGTATGTTTGCATGTGTATATGTGTGTGTGCGGCGCGTGCGTGCGTGCGTGCATACATACACACCACAGAAATAATTAAGTATCTCATAAACTCCTTTCAATCTATATTTAAGAGTATTATAACATAAATTTTAATAATTATACCAAACCGATATATCTGTCAAACTGTGTTATTTGTAAAACTATTTTTACTTTTGATACTAACTTCAAAATTTTTTTGTGTGTTGACATACTTTAAACTGAATATAATAAATTTAAGAAATGTTTTAATAGCATAATAACTTGCATTTTGTTTTATATGGATTTTACGTGTAAATATTATTAGAATATTGGAATATAACTAAATTTATTTTAACACTATTTCATATATTTTGTAGAATATTATTTTATTGAAAGATACTGTAATTTTTCATTGTAAATATTTTAAAATAAATATAATTAAGAAATATCCATACAGCAGACTGCAGATGTTGACATATCAGATCACATGTAATATTTCAGACATTTCAAATGTATTGCTTCGTTTGGATAAAGTCTTTTATTTGCTTTTAATGTTTTCCATCACTATTTTTTTCAGTTGAATTATGAGGGAATGACTGGTTTTATCAACTTCAGTAAAGAAGGATTTAGAACCAACTTTACGTTCGATGTGTTAGAATTGAAACGTAATGGATTATCCAAGGTGATATATACAATCAATATTATATATTAAACTAGATTTTCATTTGATATTTAATGCTCGTTTAATTTCTTTAATAAATTTTTTGTCTTACCCTAGAATTTATGCTACCATATGGACATAATTTAGATGTAAAAAATAAATGCATCTTTGTCTCATCAGATATAATTATTTGAAGATTCATTTTATATTACATGTATTCTACAAAATGTGATAAAAGTAAAAGCAATTGATATGTCACCGTTCTAAAAAATGGAAATGTATTAAGAATTGCCCTTTTCAACATTTTTTTTATCAAAATTTATGTTTAAGGCAGTAAGATCTAGTATGTTAAATTATAACGCAATATAATTTCTGAGATTTGCATCCTGGGACTGTAATAGTTAAATTATTTCCGTACAGATAAAGAAAAAGCATAGAATTATAAGAATACACATATAAAGCATATTGTCTATTTTTCTACCTATATGTAGAAGATATATTTGTTTATAAAAAGTATTGAGCTTAAAAAAATTCAATATATAGTTATAGTTCTGCTTTTCATATTAATGTAGTAGTATTTGATAAATTTTTAATTTTTTCGCAAATGATGTTATCACAATAGTTCTTACTCAGCACTTAATTTCCCTTTCGAAAGCACTCTTTCGTATTAGTATATAGTACATAAAAATAAAACACATAAAAAAAATAAAAAATATATTTACGTATATATAATATAGTTTGGTACTAAACACACATAAAAATAAAAATATATTTACGTATATATATTATAGTTTTAGCTAATAACAGATAAATGGGAAAATATATAATTAAGAAAATTCAAGTATTACTTTTTACCTTTTGTCTGATATACTTAATAAATTTATTTTTAAAGACTATAAAGCAGCGTGAAAAAGTTTGAATTTCAGGAAAAAATTTTTCCAGGTTGGAAATTGGAATTCCGCAAGTGGTCTCAACTTTACATGGAATTATTCAGTTGCCTATGAAGAAGTACTTCATTCACTAAAGAACCGAACTTTAAAAGTAATCACGATATTGGTAAGTTAATATTTTTTAAAAGAAACATTCTTAGGTAGCTATTACTGAACAATGGAGTAAATACTAAATGTAGATGATTATTTAATTATGGAGCAATTATAAGTTCATTTATTTGTTCAGCAGTATATCACTCATACTCATACTTTTTTGTATTGCAAATATATCGTTGAATATTTTTTTTTACAGAAAAACTCTGTTTAAGAGGATTTTATTATTCAAAATGCCTTAGAAAAATTCTTGACGAATGTTTAATTTCTTAAAATTATACAGTTTTGAAAATTTAAGCTTACTTTCAATAGTGACACTCAAAATATATTATAATTATGATAAACAAATACTATTTTTAATTGAGTCTTACAAAAGCATAAATTGTTAAATAACAATTAAAAAAATATTAAAGCTGACATTTATATTTGTATTCCTCAAATGTTTTACTATTTTCTTAGTTATGTGTGACACATGCGGTGCAGAAACGAAATATAATTATTACAGCAATGAAAATAAGAATCTTCATGAATAACTGAAGTGTAAAACAATTTTTATATTCTTATTCTTTTATATATTGAATTAAAATAAACAATAATACCTTGATTTATTTTTTGGTATGAGATTGAAAAACTTTTATTAAAATCTAACGATGATATCACATCATGGAAAAATCCATGCGTATACGCTGGGTATATTATGTTAATTATAAGAATAAAATGGCTCATCGTTTTTCTCCTAAAATGATAATATCACCGATAACTCATAAAATATGAGTCATTACATCGAATTGTAGCTTTACTGCCGAATATTTACCCATTGTTCATTGCATTATCGGTAATAGTTTTATGTCGCAATTGAAAACGATCTCGAAATCTTTCGTGCACTTGATGTATTATTAAGTGTTGTCGTCCACAAAACGAGATTCGGCTAGTAGCGAAGAAAACCATTACTACTATTGTCAGGTAAAGCCTCATTGCGATAGAAAATGAGTGATTGCCTCGTTCTTAATGCTTGCTTCTCAGAACGGATAGCTATAATGTACATTGGGAAGAATCTGCCGTGCGACACGATCTGATATAGATGATTAATGAGAAATCCTAATAACAGTATTACTCACAATCATACATACAGGCTGTGTCTCTAAACTTCGTGTTAAATTCCTCTTTTACGTGGTTGCTCATTTTATCTTAGTCATTATTTGAGGTGGAATGCGCTAATCCTTTTGTAAATTGGAATGATGTTAATTGCTTGGACAATTAAGAACAGAATGATTAATGAAAAAGTACGTTAGAAGTTGATGGATCAAAAGTATGAGCAACTGTTTCTCTTTCATTGAAATTATTTTTTAATTGTATGCAATACATTTTTCTCTTATATTTATACGTGTGATGCAGTCTATAAGTAGTTAAGTTAATTTTAACTGAATTAAAAACTGAATATTCCTTTAATTCTATAGTACAAGAGAATCGATTATATGTATAGAATATAATCTATATATTACAAAACAGAGAACGTATTTTACATTGGATTGATTCATTTGGAATTCAAGAATATGATAAAGTATTAATTGCTCTCAGTTCTATCACAATGCCTAAATTTAACGTTGAAAATGATATAAATAACTTTCTTTTTATTTGAAAATACCAGATTTTAGTTTAAGTATAATTCTTGAACAAAAGACTGAGATAGTATTCAGGATTGAAACGTTATAACTTATGAATTCCTTAAAGATATGTGTATTGTTTTTTGCGATAAAAACTATTTTACTACATTTAATGGCCTAATATCCAACCATTTCTGAAAAGATTTAAAATGTAACCATTCCAAAATTTATAATCTAGATTAGAAGCTTCAAAAGAAAATACCTACTTTTATTATCCATGATTTTTTTTGTACTTGTTCGAGAAAAAATATTGTACCGAGACCTTTAAAAAAAGAATAGGTATTAATGATATTCATAATAGTTTCATGCACTTATTTGCATTTTCAAACTTTGTATTGACAACTTTTTCTAATTACGAAAGAATATAATATACCAAATTACTTCAAGTACAACAAGCAAAATTCAATAATAAGGATTCTGTTCGGAGAAAAAAATGATATGAATGTGTAGGACAAGTTGCTTTCAGAACGATTTATTTAAGCAAAAAAATTTAATTAATAACAATTTTTTTCTCGCAAAAACATTTGTACGTTTCTTTTGGGAAGAAATACACTTGCTTTGCACAGTATTTGAATTAAAGTAGATTATCACCCAAAACTGCTTAGAAAGAAGAAAAAAAAAACATTTATTTAATAGTATTGCTTCGTAGCATAAATGAGGAAGAAAAATTCAGAAAGTAACAATTTCCTATTTGCTGTCTTTGTAAATTAAATTATTAAAAAAAATACTTATGAAATGAAAATTAACATGCATTTTGAAATTATTTAAAAGATAAATAAAATGTAATGAATATGGCATATAAGAAAAAATAAAAACAGTTAGTCATAATTGACATTAATTTTTAGAAACTTCTAAAAAAAAAGTTTTTTTATATATATATAACGCTATTTATTATAACTAAACATTTTATAAATTGTCAATGGTATACCCAATTTAAATTTGTTTGTGTGCTTTGCGATGCTTAATTTGAAATGTGACTTACTTAAAACCACTTACTGGCATTTCATTTATTAATATAATTAACAATCGTGGTAGACAGTCAAATAATCTTTGAAAGTACATTTTCATCACCACTGTTAAGAATTTTCAGTGTAAAAACAAATTATCAAAAACAATCGATTTCCTTTACAAAGAAAAAATAGTGAAAGCGAAGCACAATGAAATGCAGACTTTATTTAAGAAAATGTCATGAAAGCATTTTCGTTGCAATACCTAACCTCAGACCACTTTACATATTTTATTAGGCAGAAAAAATTAAAATTTTATGGAATTTTGAAAGGCAAGCGTGCGATAGTTATTGCCTTAATGCACCTTATAATCTTGGATGGAATAACAATTTCAAATTATGATCCAATTATATGAAGTAATTTCCAATAATATGTTCTGCAGAGGGCAAAAGTATAAATAAAAGTATTAAATTAAATTTCCTGCTAATTAAAAGAAAAATAAAAGCGATTTTCTTTTTCTTTTCCATCAAATAATTTTCAATATTATTTTACTATTTGTTAGTGTATATTAATGAATCTGATCTCAATTTGTATACTTATTCTCATTGTATGTTTGAAACATTTTATCTTTCTGCAACAGCTATGTGTTGACGTTTTTCTATTTTACTTGTATTAAATGCAACAAAATAATCCCACTTTCAAATAAATATTGTAATAGAAAAAGAAACAATCCCAATTTGAAAAATACATCTCATTAAAATATTTCTCAATTCAATATTAAATTGACTGAAAAGATTATTTATGAAATAAAATGGTAAATTGTGCAACTTCAAGGAATATATGAAATTTAGAAATGGAATGATAAATTCCATTTCTGAGAGTTTCCGTCTATTCTCTTTGTCCTCATTTCCAATTTGACCGTCAACAACGTATCTTGCCTGGAGCATCAATGGTCCATATCTCCATTTGTTTAACCTGGCTGTGGCTGAAAATTTGTGGAACTGAAATTCCCTGAGGCATTTTAGAAGTCAAATATCAACCCACGTAAGTTATTTGGCTAAATATTTGCAAAATGTTTATTTCCAACTCAAAGTAGATTTCGAGAAACTTCATAAATTAGAATAGTCTCATCCTTAAATTTATTCCGTTTTAGAATAATATTCAATACAAATTTGTAAAATTGTTTGTTTAATACCATTATAGAAGAATAGTTCCAGTTTTAGGAAAATGAAGAATAAAAATAATAATAATTTAATCATTAGATTATACATACATATATAACTATTTATGATTAATATGCATTGTTCTACGGTATATTTTGTTGATAAATAAAAACATGGAATTTTTTTTTAGTTGTTAACAAACTAAACCTCTCTGATGCAAAAAATGGGTCTCATGATTTTTAAATAAAAATTCTGTTTTATCTTCGAAAACATGCATATATATATATATATATGATATTTGAAACTGAAAGTGGTTAGATTAATTTCATTTCTGCAAAATAAATAAGTAAATAAATATTTTTTTTTTTTTTGTGATGTAAAAAAAAAATCCATAAAATGCGAATAATGTTACGTTATGTGTGTACGTTCTTACATAATTGAGAAGTTCATTAAATAGTTCTTAATGAATTATTTTACTTGTATTCAAACAATGTTAAAACAATAGTTGCACGCATTTAATACAATAATACAAATACCAATTTGAACTTTCATTTTCTGTGTAATTATATTAAAAATCCCATTATCCTTGTATTCCGTTACAAAAGTTTATGAATTCATCGAAACAAAAGTACTTGGGTTAAAATTTCTCAGTAGTTTAAATACTATTTATACCTAAATACATGCACTCTAAAATAATATTTTTTTGACGGACAGACGTGTGATTGGTATTTTAGCAGTAATTATAATCCCTTAAAACAAACTTTGAAAGAAATTTTAGATATATTTAGGAGTTACTAACAATGTATTGTTCATGTGAAATCAGTTCACTTATATAAACAAAATATGTTCAAAATATATTCAATTAAACTTATATATTCAAAATATATAAACGAAGGAAAATTAATTATATACTAGATGCTTGACTTACAGTTGCACGACTTTCTTCATTGTGTATAAATTTTCTCTTGCCGCCTCGCTTTCAGCACTTCCAGAACTGGGTGTGATTTCTATATTATTATGCCATTATAATTTCATCTTTCGAAGTTCTTTCCCCTCCTCTTAGGTCCGCATTGAACAGGCTTTTGCAGAGTGTATCTTTATCCCCATGTGAATATGCACTTTCTCTCTCGACGCCAACACTTCTGTGTATGTGCGAGGTCGATGTGCATTAAAATTTAATCATTAAAATTTCCAATTTTAAAATTTATTTCACTTCTTTTCCTTGTCAGACAGGTTTCTTTTCCCTCAAGTAAGCTCATAATTGAACGAAAATTTTCCTCTTTTTCCCTCCAGGAATAAGATATTCCTCCAAATTTCTATGTACAATTATGCTTTACAACACACCATACAGCTTTATTTAATAAAACATTAATTTAAAGAAATAAGGAAAATATTTCTGATGTAATATGTTACAAATTTGAACATATATATTGTTTCAACAATAAATACCTTCTTATAATCTAAAATAATAAAAAATGGTCTTAAATTTTCATATACCAATCAATAGTTACATATTAAAAGCATGTGTCGAAAAAACTAATTTAGTTTTATCCAGAAGAAAACAAACATTGTGCAATTTTATCCAAAAATGATTTAGTAAAGTATAATAGAAAATAATGCTGATTTAGGGTTTTTTTTTAAATCTATCAAAGTAAATTTATTATCCTTTAATAATAATTTAAGTAACTCTTACTACTAGCTATTGCAACGACTGCTAATTTCTGGAATTTTGAATGTTCGATTTAAAATATACAACTATAAAGAAAGTACCGTGAAGAAAACAAATAAGTCTATATTTTCAAGATTATTGTTTAAATGGGGTTTGCTTCAGTATCTTATACGTTTTTTTTTTCCATAAATTAATAAGACATTTTTATAAAACAATTAGCGGTCCCAACAGTCTTAACACAGCAGTACACACGTCTTAAATCCGAATATTGCAAACATTTTTGAAGAAGTTGTACCAATCTGGACCGTTTTAATGAAACTTTTTATAATGAAAGTTATTACAATACCTGACATTATCACATGTACAGTTACCAAAATTTGACCTATAGATTGCATGTAAATATGTATTTCCTATGAACTAAGTTGAATATAGAACTTATTCTGAAAAGAAATTAAACTTGTTTTGATTAAAGGGTAAAAAAGGTAAAACTAGCACTATTTTCATAACAGGTATATTTTTTTTAATGCACAAGAAATAAATTTATTGTAATGCCATTGAATGTACAATGTTTTTGGTTAGTTCTTGAGGGGTATAAGCAAACAACTGCGATGGTTTGCCAAACGTCGGACATGCAACATATAATTGGCCGTGCCAAATTCAAGGGTTTTCTAAATCTAATCCACAAATTGTCATTGTTTGATCTTGTGACTTATTAATGGTCATAGCAAATGCCAAGTGAATTGGAAATTGCAAACATTTGAGTGGTTTAGGTGAGTCTGAAAGAATCATATATATATTCAAAGAGAACTTGGCGATACAGCCAAGTTGGCATCATTTAGGACAATTAAGTTGGCGACTGGATGACTTGGGTAGTATGTTAGCGAATATTTTTGGCGAGTTCAGGACACTCTGGGTTCGTCTGGAAATTAGTGAAGAAATGCACCAATTTCACAATATATGACGCAAGCGGATCTTTCTTGAAGATTCCGCTAGAGCTATAAATAAAGAGACACTCGATGACCTGAGTAAGTCTGATTTTGACTAGTGATTACTTAGTATTGTCTTGACCGTGATTACCGATTAGGTTGGCTGTTTAATTGCATAAGAGTTACTTATGAATAACCTTTCACATATGTGTATTTTAAGCATTGATAATTGTGTCTGAGTGCTGTTGAAGTTGTGAAGTCCATCTGTGATATTTATTATGTTATCTTTACTGCTGAATATTATCTTTACTGCTGAATCCTGTATTTCAAGGATTGGTTTTTGACAATAAATCCTCATCGCTCTTAAAGATCTGTCTTGTTCTTTGCGACTAATTTGCATAAAATCCTCGAACTTCGAACAACATAACAGCGCGTTTTACAAAAGTATAACGATTCTAAATATTATTTGATTTAATTAAAACTATAAGCATCTTAAGCAATAACCTACGTTAAAAAAAGTAACAAAAAATAAAAATATTTACATTGAATGCGATTTTTGTTATTGCATATTATCCATTCATTGATATTGATTTAGTATACAGCGGCCAGTCGCGAGCGAACAAAAAGAGCTTCGTTGGTACGATGCTAAGAATCCTTTGTGTATACAGAGGTTGAAAAGTAATGTGATATTATTCATCCCCGAAGAGGATGCGTGGTCATTCCTGGCTCACGAAATCTATAATTCTAGGTAAACTATTTATATGTTACCAATGTTACCAATGATACCGAAGACTACCGTATATCCTCTCATACGGTAGTCTTCGTGGGGACTAAAATGTATTTGCCAAAAATCGGCCTCTTTCTTGTGAACGTGGCAAATGGGGTTTTTTTTCTCCAATCTGAAGTTACTTGGGGTGATTGAGCTCCCAACGCAACCCCTTTTTTTCCAAAATATTTTCTATGAACAGGGTACATTTTTCCTGGTAACAGAATATAAAGAAATAAATGGGCATGTGTGTGATTTACATTGATTGAAGCTAAAACTGATAAAGCAAGGTAAGAACCAGAGGAAGTAATAGATATTAATCATGACAGCAAAAATAAATTACAGGAAATCCATCAAGAAAATTTTGAAGCCACAAGTGTATCGTAAGAAACACTGCACCTTGTCAAAAAGACCAGAGTAAGAAAAAGTTCAACATACTATTTGTCGATCACGAAAGGGCAAGAAAGGTACAAGAACAAAATATGACATTGTTCGTAATATTAGTAAGAAATGCCTATTAAAACCTCATCCCAATCAATGTGTGTTAATTCATACTGTTTTTTTTTTTCAATGACTGCCAAGATAACATTAGGATCAAAAGTGGTAAACTTATATCTTTTAATCATTTATTGACTGGCTGTTACTTTTAAAAAATGATATTAATAATTAATTTTATTTAAACTGAATTTTTGAATTAAAAGGAATCCAGCTTCTGTATAATCTATTCATAACATTATAAGACAAATAAAGAACATGAAAGAATGTAATTAGCATGCAATAATTATGATTTGGCAGTAGTTATACTTTATTTTTGCCCAGTTGTTTAAAACAAAGTTAATGCTTATCTTAAGAAGATTTAAATGCGATATATAAATCAGTTATTTACAAGTTATGTAAAAAACTATATTTCTGTTATTTTTTTCAACTATTTTCCAAAACAATGTTTCAATAATTTAAATTTTTTCAAGTATGGCACTAAATTCTAATTACAGTAAGGAAAACTCTAATAAAATAAGTACAAGAAGAACAAATATTGTATGGAAAAATATCAGAATCATATTTTTAAAAAAATCCGTAAATAAGATTTTTATTCTATGTATAAACAACCATTTGCTACAGAAGTATACAAAATACATTTCTTCGCGATTGCTTTTGTTACGAATTCACATGAATTTCCTATTTCAAGCAAATCCCAGAATCTCTCCGTCGCTTCTTTTCAAAAATATCCATTGTTCCATTATAATATAATAGACAAGATCTTACTCCGTATAACTGAATTTTATTTTGCAATTCAAGGGAGCAAATTTGAAAGCCCAGATACAGCAAAAAATTTCTCAAATCTTGATAAAAAGATATATATGTTACATTAATTCTGTTTCTTAAAGAAAATAACAGTCTAACAAAGAATGTCTCAAAATAATATGCAATTCGATTCAATCCTTTTCGTGTTCATATCCTTTCTTAAAGATAAAAATATGCAATATGCCTGACTTTTTTTCTACGATACAGCTCTATGTTTTTGAAACGATGCTTTTTTCAGTAGTATATTATGAATATAAAGATAACAGATGAATATTGCATTTTGTTCTGATAAAAAATATCCATTTACTTTTCCACACAAAATGCATACATTAAAAATTAAAGGATAAACAACATATATTTAAAGTGAACAATATGCTGACCTTTCATGAGTAAATATATGTATATATATATATATATATATATATATATATATATACATATAAACAAAAGGTACACTTTCTTATACATATATATATATATATTACAGCTTAGTTTTTCTGCAAGCAAATAGAAAATGTACTTTTATTATGCGGAGTAAGTAAAACATTGCTTTGACGCAAATTTGGTCGTTCAAATGTCTACAAAATTGGTTGTAAAAAAAAGATGCATCGACACAAAATTATTATTCAACGAGATTTTTAGCTCCAGATGTATCTAGAATAACTTAAGTAACATATTTTAAACCACAGAGGAAATAAAAAAAAAAATAATGGAAACTAATAGCAACTAGCCGCTTTATTTGCGATAACGTGATTATAAATTCTAATTTTCATTTTAAATATAAACTGCTGTTTGTAAAAAGTGCAACACCATGAAGGAATCATCAGAATTAAATGAAATTTATAGCACAAACCAATTGTATTAGTACAAATATATGACGAAATTTGTATAACAAGAAAACAATCTTAAGTGTCCAAAATCAATATTTGATGCAGCCACCACGCGCTGTAATAAGTGCTGCTATACGACGTGCCATGGAGTTAAACAAATTTTAAATGTCTGCCTAATTAAGAAAATTCCATATTGCTTGTATGCGCAGCGAAAGTTCGTCTTTTGTAGCTGCAGGAAGTGGATCGTGAGCAAGACGCCGACCAACAAATTCCTCAGGTGTTTAATAGGCGACATATCCGGCGAAAAAGCAGGCCAAGGAAGAAGTTGCATGTGTTGGGCTGAAAAGAAGTCTCGAACAGTCTTTCGCAACATATGGACGTGCATTATCTTGCTGAAAATTAGATTCAGGTATATCTTGAAGGAAGAAACGACTTCAGGCAGTAGTACTTCCCAAACGTACCTGTTGCTATTGCGATTATACTCAATTCATAGCAAATTGGATCGTCCATGATACGAAATTGCACCCATACCATAACTCCGGGTGTTAGGCCCCTATGTCGTTCGATCATGCACTCTGGAAAGCAGCGTTCACCAGCACAGCGTCTAACATGAATGCGGTCATCAGGGTCCCATAAATAGAAATGTGATTCATCGCAAAGGTGATAATCAGCTTGTCAGGATCTTTGCTCATGAGCCCTTTGCAGACGCAGCCGTTGATAGTTATCCGTGAGGGGGTGATATATAAAGGCCGACGAAACCGACATTAGCACACTTGCAGCAGTAGATCAACGTGCTGCCAACTGCCTGAAGGAAGTTGTATGATCATTCACCTCCATGCGAAGCAGGTGTTGACTGTCTCGTTCTAACGTCACCTTGCGTCTTCCACTGACAGTTCTTTGAGTTGTTCGGTGCTCGTCGATCCACTGCTTCCAAACTCGCATTACTGTGGAACTCCTATTGCGTGATAGGAAAAACCTCCTTTTCGAAATCTGATAATCCTCCCCCTTTCAAACTTCGTAATTTGTTGGAATTTATCCTTATTTCATCGTGGAAGCATACTTTGGTCTGAATAAACGTTCGTCACTAACAAATAATCATTAACTATTTTGAATGTCTCGCAACAGCCCTCTATTTATACGCTTTCAACATCAGTTCAGACAGTGGTGCTCACGTCATGCATGCGTGGTGGAACTGAAACCTTACTACTTTGCGTAACATCCCATAATTGATATTTGCTGCAAAGTTCCTTTAATTCTGATGATTCCTTCATGGTGTTGCATTTCTTACAAACAGCAGTGTATATATTTGATTTTGAGTTTTTCTTATTAGGAATTCATAAGTTAGTTCTTTTTCGAATTATGAAAAAAATATTGTAACTACTGGAGTGTTCTGAATAAAATGTTTTTTATTCCGAAATAACTGCTGGTTTTTTGTGGCATTGAGATACTTTCAAACACGTAACACTTAGTATCAGAAATGGGATATTAAAGAGAATGCAAGGAAGCTTTGAAGAAAAAGCATGGAGAAACAACGTAAGGTTATGATGGACATTTCTACAGGGAAGTAAATCTCAAAAGAATATAGGAAAACAAAAATGTTATTAAAAAAAAAGTATATTAAATTAAGCTTAATCTGGAAATGAATATGGAAAATAAATAAAACCAAATAAAAATGAATAATATTCTACAAGCAATGCTTAGAAAAATTTAAAAGAAAGCTAGTTGAAATTTTCTTCAACCTACTCCCGGCAGTGTTTCCTCAGGGACAGAAAACATCACAGGTCAACCTATAACCACACTCTGATCATGACGCATTAACTCCCTGGACTGCATTCTTGACCCAATCCAATGTTGTCTCTTATGCTAACATTTGAAATAACTAGACAGGAGTAACCCAGCTTGTAACAACCCTTGTTATCAAGCATTCAATGTGCCAAAGGCTGTTTAAATTGCACTTGTAAACTATTTAAATCCTAGCAAAAAAAAATTCTGGAGATGACGTTTTGGTAGTGAACATTTCTAGGACTTCTACTGAGCTGAATGTAAAATAAATAGATATAAATTTTATGTACTTGTACATGAACTAACCTGAGAATAAGAGATACTATTACAAGCTGGTTTTTTCATATATTCTACGCAAGCATGGGACATTTAGCTTTCGATAATTTCTTAGATGTCATTAAAGTTGAAGACACACAGAAATCCATCATTATTGTTGAAACTAAAAATTTGAATGCTGTTTTTTACCTTACTTCAAGTACTAATCTACTAAGAGAACATGATGTTTTATTACAAACCGTATACTATTTCTAACCTTCTAAAATTTGAAGAGAAGCCTTATGAAATTATTAAATAATAATAAACAGTTTACTTTTTCGTCGGTTGGGGCTTAAGGGCTATAATTGTAATTGGAAAAGCTTTTGTCAAAGGTTATACAAATAGGCATTCCCTTTAGCAGACTAAGAAACTAAATACAATTTATCTTACAGGATAAAGATAGCTTTTTCTTGCTTTTAAGGTAATTAAGAATTTCTGCTGTGTTGAGTAAGTAAAGAACTATACATTGAACGAGCGTTCTGTGGTGTTCCATTTTCCAAACTAATTGATTGTACAGTCAAACGGAACTTCATAAAACTCGACCTAGCTAAATATTTGAAACTCTACTAATTCTGCATACTACACGTGTCACCGAATCCAAGAAAGTGACGAGTCACCTAGCAAAATATATATCCAAAATGTTGATGGAGTATTAAAATGTTATCCCTGCATGGTATCAGTAAAAGGCAATTTCAAGTATTAGGCATATATTGCAAACCTTACTGACGCAATTATTGATGGTATGTGTTTTTAAAATATAATAAATTTCAGAAAATATATTTAGTCCCAGGAAAGAAGAATTTCATATCAGTCTATAAAGTACAGCATTTACTCAATAATAGCCTTTTATTGACGACATAAACACTCTAAATACTCTGTCTTATATGAAATGATTAACAATGTTCTTCGATTCCTTGCAATTTCAGCTATCTATGTAAATAAAAACTTTTAAACTTCAGTTTGTTTTTTTCTCTATTTCTTTTCTAGGAGAGGAATTTATTTATTTCTCCTTTTCTTTTTTTAATTTTTTATTCATTAATTGTTTTATATTAAACAAAATTTTACAAATTTTTACAGTTCTTTTTGTATTTAGATTTGTAGCTGTCTGTCTATTTCTTTATTTATACATACATACACACACACACACATATATATATATTTATGAAAGATTTCTATAAATAAATGAATTCTTAATAAATCTTTTTGAATAAATGGACAGCACATACAAGGCTCAGAGGGTATTTAAAAACATGTTGGTTTGACTTGTTTTGCAAAATACAGTAGTTTTCTTTAAAAAACTGATTTGCAAAGAAGAATATTTAAACTAATTATGTATTCGATTATGTATGACAAGCACTGTAGGTTCAACGAAAATGGATCCATTGAAGTCACTGTGTACTGATAATCTATATATTGCTAAGAACATTCCGTGAATATACCCATTTATGACAAAAAATGTTATCCACATTTCTCGAACATGTTAAAAATGATAAAACTATTTTTAAATAGAATTGTGCAAGGAAGGAAAAAGAAACTTTTTTACCAAAAATTAACGGAATTATCAGATTTATAACTTTGTACTATTTGTGGAAAAATAAATTTTATTTTATGTTTACAAACAAAAGATTTTTCTTTTGTTTCTCGGATTAATATTTCTTTAAAAAGGAAAAACAATCAGATAATGATTAAAAGAAATACGTTTAACAGGAAGCTTAGACGGACTACAATATAATAATAAAAAAAACTTAGCTGAAACAATGTATAACATTCTGACTTAAATATCTGTGATTGAATTACAGGTATAATATAATAAACATGTATTTTTATTGGCGAATTTATGAAATTATTAAGTTACCTATAATTGGCATTCATATAAAATCTATCTGAAATATTTATATTTTACTTTTGCTATTGTTTCAGATACGAACCAAGACATGTATTTGTATAAAATCCAACAATCAAATTAATCAATTCATAGCATTATGAATGATGCGGAATGTACTTCTTCGTAGTTAGTTGGAACTTTAAATGTTAAAAGGCTTTTATTTGAAGTAAGATACTGTAATGAGAAATACATATTGAGAAAAACAATCGAAATAAAATAGGAGAACGAAGAAAAAATAATATCTATATCAAATTGTTCTAAACAATCCTACTCTAAGAACCGCTATGCAATACAATCCCTAATAATTTAATCATGATTCAGTTTGTCAGAATCACTTACCTCATGTTAGTCAGAATAAAAAAAAATATTATAATTCAATTATGTATGTGCAATGCATGTATTTAAATTATACCCCACATATTTGATTCTTTCGAATTTCCATTTGTAATTTCTTTTGTTTTTCCCTGAATAAAATAAGCAAAAATATAAAAAAATAAAGGGTGATGGTTGTGAAATGAAACCAACTAAGTTTTAACTGCAATGTTCTTGACTTTCTTTATTTTACTTCTGAGGAAAATTATAATTCAGTTTTTTTTCTATTGTTTATAGATGATCTAAGTAGAATTCATATATTTGTTCTAAATAATTAGTTCATAAACTCTGAAGGAATTTTAGTTTTGAATTTCCTATCATACTACATAGTTATATATGAAATATTTTAATAATACATAAAATAAAATAATATTTTGATTCGTATATGATTTGTTCTTGCATATTTGGTTGTTACAGTAAAAGACATAAAATCAATCCGTATGTAAATAATTCATTGCACATTTATCATAAGAATTTCTTAGTTTGCATGAACAGGTAAATTTAACTCCTCATTTTCTTATAGATTAGTTAGTGCATTACGTCGCAATATATCCTGCATTTAACAATGGTTGCAGTACTTTACGAAGTGCGAGCTTTGTATTCAAATGGATTTTTAGGCTGAAGAATCGTATGCACCTAGAAGCGCTGTATTTCTATACATCATCTGGCCAATATTGGAGGATCCATGTTCGAAAATGACAGTTATGATACAAAATACATCTATGAACTCACCGATAGTCACCTATTAAAGGCCGAAACTGCTACTAAATGCATTTACAAAACGTAAAGAGTATTTCGTATGAATGATAAATATTATTGTTAAAGTTAGGGATTGAAACTATTGAAATATTGGTATAATTTCAGTACTCATCGGGATATACCTCTTATACGATATTTCAAACTACAGAGTGTAGTCAGAAAGTTTATAGGAACAGATATATCTGATAGAAGATTCAATAATAGATTTACGATATTCATGAAAATATTGCATTTCCAAGCTGGGTAAATACCATAGGAGACCAAACTCCCATAGATACAAATAACGAGTGATGAAGCAATAGCTAAAAACGGAAATGTTAGAAATTTAGATATTTTATAAGGTTACACTGCACGCAATGCCTTAAAATCTCATGAATCGTAAGTCAATACAATGTAAGCAAGATATTGAAAACTTAATTACTTAATCAGAAGATTCCATGAACAAAACTTCTTTATTGCCCCAAAATATCATTGTTATTTAGTTTTCAATGTAATCTCTATGAAACAATTTCGAGAACTATGAGACTTAAATTGGAATAACGGTAATCAGCAAGGATGAAAAATTTGAAACTACTTTAACTATCTAAAATTTTTCAGTTCGTCACCGTGGGAATTTTGTGCACCAATAAAATTAATATCCATCAATCCTACCAAATTCTTTGAACAGGTGAAACTCAAACTGCTAATTGGTCAAGTAAGAGATTATTCTCCTTTCAGCCAAGTGTATATTAATAAAGCTAAATAGTTTAATGGAATGGCTGATTTTATTCCCTCTAAATAATTTATATTTATGAAATATTCAGTTATTTACACAGAACAAACATTTTGATTAAGTAAAGACAATTTGCAATGTAAAATTACTTAATAAATATGAAACTTTTAAGCAATTTTTAGCAAATTCTGCTTGAATTGGTGTGGAAGTTCACATAAGGAAGAGTTATTTTAACAAATCACACACAACAAGCTTTATACATTTCTATCACTTTCAATAAATATGAACTTTTGCTCTAACTAATGAAGAACACATCAGTTTTAACCTATTCTATATAAGTGCGATATTTATTAATACGAATATCTGGTTCAATTCCTTAAACACGACCCCTAAAGCTCATAATTCTACTTTTTGATACGCAAACGAATCTAATAAAATGTTTGTAGCTTTGATTTTATCTAACATCAACATATCTAATTGAAATTTTCCTCCGCACACTCAGACCCTTTAACTTTAAATAGTAATCTTCAATTACATTAATCACAGTTACTTTACAGTGAATATTTATTAAATCAAACAATTCAATGAAAATAGTTTCCCCTCTATGATTAGTAAAAAACTTGACGAGATCCCTTTACAAACCAAGCGGATAATTTTGTACCGTATTTCTTTTAACTGAAAGTAAATTTTTTAAGTACGCATTATTAATAAATTAAATGCGCATTTAAATACTTATTAAATTTTTTGAAGTAAAATATTCACCTAGCTCTTAGGGTGAGAAATAAATCATTGAAAATAATTACATAAAGTATGTTTTAATAAAGAGAGTTAAGAATAAAAGAATATAACTTAAGTCTCTAAATTTTAAATGTTTTTCTAGAATAAATAGCATTATATATTTATCACTGAAATATAAATGTTAAATCTATAAAAATTTAGAGAAGAATACCTATATCCATGTATGTAATTTTTCGCAAATGTGAAACATAAACATACAAATAATACTCGCACATTTACGATATTTCTGAAACTATATACCGGAAATGAATCATACAGTTCATGAATTTTCTGCAACACTAGAAACCTGGCAGCTGACACATATGTAAAACATAAAACAATTTCATCCAAATCACATTTAATTTCTCTGGAAAAGCAATGCATAAGATCTCACAAAAAGAATCTTTATTCATTGTATTATACTTCTGAGATAAGACTAGAAATGCATGGTTTTCAAAATCGTATAGAGATCTATAAAAGGCTCATGCAAACATTGAAACATATTCATGCGCGACGCTTTATTGATGTAAGAATCATATTGCAGTAGTTTGAAGTAGTTTCCAAGTGTCGCAATCAGCCTTAGGGTCCGTTTCAAAATATACTGCAACCAA
>BMAV01022251.1:46522-58840 GCA_019973955.1 Trichonephila inaurata madagascariensis | reverse complement strand
CCCCCCCCCCTTTTTTTTTTTTTGGTAGAGGGTTTAAAACTTATATTTATCTTACTTGGAATATTTTGAGTACATCTTGAAAATAATTTTTTTAGAAAAGAAAACAAATAGAGTTTGTCGTTAGAAGACCCAAAATGTATCAAGAATTTTAAAAAAAGTTTAAAATTTATTTTATTGAGTAGAAATTTAAATGTTCTGAATTTTTAAAGTAACGTAAATCCTTTTAATATTGCTTAAAACGCATCCCCCCCAAAAAAAATAATAAGTAAACGTTATTAAGATCCATATATCGTTTATTAAATCTACATATAAAGTATAATAAGAAATTCTAAAAGAGACGAAACATTAAACTTTGAATTATATATATATATATATATATATATATATATATATATAATTCATTTTGCCGTATTAAGGAAATTTTATTGAAGTATGCGTTGTAAAATATATTTTTTTCATAAATGCAAATATAATTTAAACATGTCTATCAAAAGCTTTAATGGGCAATTAAATTATTGATAATAAATAATTTTTTTAATATATTGGTCAAAATATTGCCGAATATTCTTAGAAAAATTATGAGTATAAAAAATATTTATAAAAATAAATATGTACAAATATATATATATATAAATATTCTTAAAAATATTTATAAAAATATTTATAAAATCAATACAGAGTTTTTTTTCTTAACATGCATTATGCATAAAAAAGGAAATGTGTTATTCTCTTATCACCTTCGACTGTAACAATATTTACAAACAATATATAGTCACAAAAAGTAAACTTAATTAAACAGAATTGCATTGAAAGATAACTTTTTTTAATGTAAACATTAAGTATATTTCATTTGGTTTACTATTTTTAAATATTTTGTTTTCATTGTATAAGAAGACCATGCCATTTTATAAAGGTCAGCATTTCTAATGAATTCAGATAATGATTAGGAATTTCAAATTTAATTATCTGAACCCAATTAATGCTACATATCTGGCATTGAATAAATTAAAAACCTCATACAAAATTTAAGAATACTTAAATGAAAATTAATTATATGCGATCATATTTTTATCCATAAAAATATTTGTTTCAACGTTTATCTAATTTTCTAATTAATTATGATCTTAAGACGCTAAAATAAAATAAAATATGGAACCTAACAGTTTTATTATACATTCTGTCTGAAAATATTTATGTTTGTCTCATATTATTAGAATAACTTACATAATTGTGAATTATATGTAATTACACCGTGAATTTTAAATGCACATGCAAACTATCGATGCATGTTTTACATCATTATTGTTGCAACAAATACTCAATGAGGGATAGAAGTGAATGTTTGATTGAAATCGTAATATCAATTCAAATACCCTTATTTGTACAAAGCTGAATATGCATTTCCCTTATTTGCTCCATTATGAGTTACAAGCTTTTAGTGAAATTGAAAGCGCGAAAATATATGTTAGGATTATCTGTATGTGAGCTTTAATGGGACGTTCGATTGCATAAATTTACCTACTTCAATCATTGTAACTCTTATCAGTAGCTCTTCGGGGTTAACAGAATGGATTCCTAAAAGATCAAATATCCATGCATTCTAGTCAAATTCAACATTGCAAATATGAGATTCATCTGCATGTATCTCCATCAGCTAGTATAACTTTTGATAGTAGTCAAAATCCATTCAAAGAAAATACATTTCTGTAATTTCTCAAATGTATTACATTTCCAAAAATAGAAACCTAAGCCCTTCTAATTCTTTGTTCCTTTCTTTGAAGTGGAAAAACTGCTTCGAAATTACTTTTAAAGAATATTAAAATCTGAGGAAGGGTTTCTGACAAAATGCTGTTTAATTTTCTATCACTGGAGAATTAAATTTCCATTCCAGTGAAATTTTAATTAGTTTCGAAATTCTGTTTTCAATTTCGCATTTTAATATCATTCAAGAGATCTTTCATCTTTTTATCAAAATGATAAAAGAAACTAGTTTTTTCAACTGTAATGTCCTTTATCATCATCAGAGTTATTATTCTTTTTAATATAAAAGGAAAAAAAAATATGTTTGATTTATCAAAATGAGAAGATATTGGGAAATGATGATATTTTCATTTTTTTTTTAATTGACATAAATACAATTTTATTTCTTGAAGGAAAATATCATTCATATAACCTTTAGTAAATGTAATACAATTTTTTAATGGAAATACTTGCAGGAAGTTATATTAAAAAAAAAGGCTTTATCACAACTATATTTTTTTTTAGAATTTTAAGATGGATGTACAGTTAAATCTAAATTTATTTTGCAAGTTTTAAGTAATTAAAACTCGTAATGCGTATTTGTATTCTCAAACATTAATCAGTTAACAATTATTTTATTTTTTTTTTAAAAAATAAAAAACCATTTCCCATGAAAAAATTATCAATTGAAGAATATTTTCTTTATCAAACGTTTTCAAATAATTATTAAAATATGTTTTGTAGAATGGGTTCTATTTATTTCAAAAATATAAAGATAAATTTTTTCTTTATAGTTTTGATTTCAATTGTTTTTCAGTCATGCATTATAGTTGGCACTCAAATATGTATAACATTGAGTTTTATGGATGTAAAGTTCATATATATATACATATAACACATTTTTCTTCAAAGCATTTTAAATGTAATTCAAATCATTTTTGAATTATTTTCGTATTAAATTGCCTTTATCGCGCTGATTAGAAATGTTGTAAACATATGTACGATAATACTTGAATGTAAATTATATTAAGAAGCTTGTACGCTTATAAATAAAAAGAGTAACAAAACATACGTCTAAAGCGTATGACTGCTATAAATGTGTTGTTTTCTTAATTATAAAGATTCTTATATAATTCTATGATAAAAGTGTGTTTAATGTTCACTCATTAGCTTGTTTGATCTTCAGATTTTGAAAAAGTTGCTCCTTTTTTAACAGTTGCAGTTTCAAGTTTATTTCTCGTTACACGAATAAACAAACGTATCACGCTATATTTTAGAGGATTCAGGACCATAATAAAATGAAAATGTCTTCTCAAGTAAATGCAAAAACAAGCATTATAAATATATATAAATAATACTGATGTCTATGCGTTTTGATTTCCAGCAAATTACTCAAAAATTCGTATGGTATAACTTCAACTTTTGCTGCAAAATCAGCTGTCCCTCTGTATGGAAGGATACCTACTAAGTTTCAGAATTTTACTTTAGACATTGCGGAACCCTTTCAAGCAAACTACGTCGCCACAGACCTTGCGATACGGACAAGAGCACGATTTTGTTGCAATACGCACACACACACACACACAAATCCCTTCCGAAATTTAGTCACAGTATAGGAAACACGGAATTGTCTAATACATGCTACTATCTCGATACATCTTTACACAGGAACAAAAGGTTCCAAACGAAGTCGTGAAAAACGCTACAAACCAATATCCCTACTCTTCCAAATTTAACTTACGACACACTAATTATTTTTAAGTGTTTACCACGCTATCTCCACATTCAGACTGTGCTATATGGGTTCAGACAGTTAATTTTGATTATCGAAGAAAAAAATTGTCTCTATTAGTGAAGGATCCAATGTTGTCGAATTTTGTATAACTGTAAGTGATGCTTGGGACTGATTTCCAATTCTTTGTTTTAAAGTAGCGGCTAAACCTCGAAAACCAATATATCGAAATTGCTGCTAACTTGTCATTGAGTGTGTTGATGATGGATCCAGAGGCTCCGTAAATATTCAGGGCTCTATAGTTCCTGTCTACTAGACGATGTATGTTACATTCTTACGTATAACGTACTTTGAACACAAAAATAAGTTCGAAATTTACAGGTACACGTTATACGCTGCATATAAAAATGATATCTTGAAAAATAAAGAAAAGATGAGCATATATAAAGTATATTTTTACATATACCTTTGGATTAATTTTGTAAATTTGTTTCGTTCTGATAGCATCCATCGTCATTTTAAATGTGTTTTTAATGGTTAATTGATACATATATCTGAAGTTTGAACTAGTTGCGTTTATCCATTTTTAATAGTTGACATGCAATGTTGTGTCAGCAATTTCTTCGTATTAACCGCCAGATGGGATCTGAATATGTCCCACACTAAAAGATATTCAGGATTCCTTAAAACATCTGGACCATTTCCCCGAATATCTCTTATAAACAAAAAAAATATATATATATATATATACTGTTTTCCTCAATTCAACCTTTTTTATGCTTATGAATGAATGAAAACACATTTCGGGAAATTAGATTGCGGCATCGATTTTCCTTTAATCTTGTATTTTATATAAAAGTTTTGCTGTCCACTAAGCAGATGAGCACTTCGATGAAGTGAGATATCTCGTGACCTGTTGCTTTTATGGTTTAAAAAAAAGTTTTTCAGACATTCATACACCTCAGACTTTTTTCATAAGAAAGGTGCGTTTTTCATGGCGAGTATACATAAAAATAAAAATAATAATAATAATAAATGCAGTTTCAAAGCATAGCTTAGAGTTATTTTACCTTAGTTTATATTATAAAATTCATAGTTTTTATTATAAAATATTGTACACTATCTACCAATAAGAAATTGGACATCTGTGATAAAAGAGGTAAACAATATTTATTCATATTCAATAGTTGGTAGAACACCCACTTGAGACAATTACAGTCTTAAACCTCAAGGGGAATACTATCGATACGTTTTTGGATGGAACTTGGAACTTGCCAATTACATTGCCAATGGAACTTGGGCAATGTAATCTACTTGGACTGTGGATAAGACATAAAAGTTATTTCTACGATTTTGGATGGTTTATTCATCCCTTAATTCTTGGATCAAAAAAAAAAAAAAACTGATGCCAGAGGTTCATATAGGATTCAAGTCTGGACTTTGGTCAGACCAGTACAGTAGTTATCTTGTTACCAATATAACAATCCATGGTGAACCTTGCAACATGACAAATCTCGTTTTCTTCCTGGAAGTAACGATGATCCAATCAAAGGAAGAACATTTTTTGTCTAGAATAGTTTAGTAGAAGTCGGTGTCGAGCTCTCACTATGAATTAGGATAAGGGGGCCCCAGTCCATACCAAGAGAAATATCCTCAGACCATAATTACACCTCCGCAAAACTATACTATAGGCACAATATTTTCTGGCAAAAGTCGTTTTCAGTCGTACGACAAACACAGACATTGCCATCCAACTGGTTGAGATTGATCCTTGCTTGATTGCTCTATAGAACCTGTTTCTACTTTTCTACAGGTCTGATTTAGAAGTGTCTCAACCTGCTCAAATTAACTGCGTGGCTGGATTGTGTAATGAAAGGCTTATGGGCCACAACGTGACCATGTAAACCAAGAAAATGTGCTACTTTGTGAATGATATTTATCAAATCAACGGTCCTGTGGATGCTTATCGGAAGTTCTAGGGCAGGGGTAGTGAAACTTTTTGGATCAATGTGCCATTTTGTCTTTAAAAAATGTTTAGGGAGGTATAGACATGCCGTCAAATAATTTTGACTTGTGATTATTGAAAAATAATAAAACTAAATACTAACAACTCAAAACTATTTAATTACAACGAAAAAATACATTTTGTACAGTAGAGCAGTAAATGCTTTATTTATACGTGTAGTTCAAATTAAAGTAATATTAGTGTGAATTATGATGTGGTAGATTACAAGACAAATACATTAAAATCTGGCTTATAATGCGCACCTATACATTCAAGCTAATTGTTTTTAATTTTTAGGCATATTCGCCGTATAACGAGAACCCCTTTTTTAACGAAGAAATCTGAAATATTAATATACATTGTTTTTATGTTTTGAAGTAATTTATTCGAGGTATTAACACAGACTTTTGAAAAAATAGTATACTTCTAAAACTATAATTGTTTTTGTTCATAAGGCAAGTCGTTTCTTTTAAGTAAAGAGTGTTTCGATACATCCAGGAGTGCATTTTTTTTATGCCCATCATTTTTGTTATTTTTAAACCTATCGTTTTTATACCCGGCGTATAACGCGCACCCTTAAGTTTTGATATTATTTTTTTGTGTTCAAATTGCGCGTTATACGCCGGATTTTACGGTAACTTTTATTAGGATTGTAAGATGTTACTTTTACCAGAATGTAAACTGAATTGGAGTCATCCTCCAAAAGGTTTCTGAGTTTTTAATGTTATTCATCTCTTAAAATAAGGACTTTCAATCATAGGTAGATGGAAATATAGTTAAAATAGCCTGAGTCAGTTTTTTTTTTTCAAAAAGCTAAATGTATCTGGAATCGAATTCCATGTTTCCAAAATTTCATAACTAGCATTTTTACTGATATTGCTTGTTAATCTTTCTGTTTTAATCAATTCCAACTTTCTGTTTTTATCAACAAATTTTTAAATCCATATTGAACTAGACTGGAAATCAGTCGCCCACAGAACACAGAGAGAGTTGCATTTCAATTTTTTCAATTTACAACCAACAAAATTAGGACAAATTCAGTTTATTAAATGAAGTCACATCACAAGTTACATAAAAAACGTGACCGCTTCCGATAATTCTTTAAAATGAGAAAATCTCGCTGAAAACTGCGATCGATCACTCACGTTTCTAGTAATACTTTATATTGAACTTTGTTATTTTGAATTAAAATACAAACCGTTTCTCGATCGGTGGAGTGCCCAAAATATTGTGTCACGTGCCATCAATGGCACGCGTGCCACTGGTTCGTCATCCCTGTTCTAGGGTATGTGGGACACAGTTTTAGCAAATTTCTTTGGACAACACTCCTCGGTGAATATATCTGAGCATCGGGGATCTGCTGATTCGAAGCACATTTCGACAATCACAATTCACCTTCCACTTTACGCCCTTCTCGTAGTCAGAAAGCCTTTGAATTTTGAGACATCTTGCAAGCGATTGCACTCTGTCGGGCACATAGGCCAAGAAAATTTGTGTCAAATTCGCAATTTGGGTTGTTTTGGATTAACACTAGAAAGTCGGGGATTTTGATTACCCTTAAATGTCCTCCGTTGTTGCTTTGACATCGTTAGATATAAAATATACAAAATGATTATAATAACTAAGCAATTGCAGGGCTTTTGTTTAGTTGAGTTTTAATTTAAGAATTTTTATTATTATTTTATATAATTAACATATTTTATGACCTTTTATGTCATAAAAAACTGACTTTGAAATTATGTTTCGCTAAATTTGTTGAACCCCTGCTTTGTTGTATAACATTCGAGCGGCCTATATACCGGGAACATTACTATTAGGCGGTATCCATTCTGTTCCATCCCTGGAATATTATCCGTTTTATCTGCACGTTCTTCAGATTCTTCGCACAGTCACTTTCACTCAATCTTATGTCTTTATCGGAATCTAAATCAAGACAGCTCACCCTCATCTAATTCATTCTCAGAAATCTCTCGCAATAAATTGACAATTTCATCAGAGCTTAGACCTTTTCTACTAGCCATCGCTTCAGGTTGTCTGCTCTGCTCAAGGTTCGAAAATCAAATTATTATTATTTTTTTATGAGGAGATAGCCTAATGCTCTGTAACGAAACACTTAGTCACAACAATTTCAGAAAAAATAAATTCGTTTCCGCTGTTAACCCAATTACACTGCATTCAAAGTCAAATAAATGTGCGATAGTACTTTGGGAAATTTGTATTTTAATAGTAATGATGAACGACAGATATTTAGGATGATAAATTTTCTTGGTGTAGAAAGGATATCAGCGGATGTTCTAGCTATATTTACCTGTATATTTTCTCCTAATTAACCTAGAACCACTAAACTTTTACTGTGCAATTACCATGGAAGTAAATTAAATGTCACAAAAATCTTCAAATTCCTTTAAAAAAAGCAGGAAAGGAGAACAAACAGAACGGGCTGCTGTGTCATATTGAATCTGATTGATATTCTAGTGTTGAATTTCATTTTGTTCATTAAACTGGTTCTATTTCGAAAAATTTGTTATGTTTGCTTTCCTTAAACCTTACCCAAGTTGACCCTTTCAGGGTTTTGATTTAAAATGTGGTTAAAGGATCAGTGACCTCTCAGGCCGGGTGCACCTGATTCTGTTTTGCTTAGAGATGCGTCCAACGAAGGATTGATACCAATGCTGCCTCCTACACTATAATTATGTACAGAAAATATGACGTAGAAATATTTATTAGTATGGTTGTCCAAATGCTAATTGATAGATAGTGTGTTAAGGTAAGTAATTAGGTTAGAAAATGATATTACGCAAGCAATCATTATTTTTATCAAATTTAAACATTTAATGATATATCTATGTTAAAAAAATCGTTGTTTTTAAACAATTTTAATCATCATAACAATAGGAATATAAATTCAGCTAAACTATTTGTATTATGCCCAGACCACGGTTGGCTTTTATCTTATTTACATATGTTTTTTATTCCCATTATAAAAGGTATAATTTTAAAATGTATGACACAACTTTGATCATTACTATCATATATATATATATATATATATATATATATATATAAATGTTCTGATAAAACCTTTATAAAAGTATTATTGTTTATTGAGGAAAATATATCTCGCATATCCTGTAATCGTAACTAAGTACACAGAGTAAATACACTTATCATGTAAATAATTCATATGTGTGTGTATATACTTATATATAAAGAGAAAGAGAATGAATGAGTGATAAATGTATAAGAGCTTCGCTCTATAAGGAATCACAATAGTTATTGTTTCGTACCTCGTAAATTTGAACCTCGGACAACGGTCGAGCTCGACATCTGAGCTGGAATCCCTTTTCTAACTATTACGCACACCTAACATGACAACAACTGAAGCTACCACCAGAAACAAGTATCAAGTGTTTGAATCAGCATTTCCTTTATAACTTGGCAAGATTGTCATCGCAACGACCAGTCAAAAATGGGATAAGACTCACGACGGTCTAAGACCAGTTCACATTCCGGGTTAATGGATAAACAGTTCAACGCTTGATGAAATCTGCTTCGCAATGATAGGATGAGATGACATTTAAAAATCAATTTCTAATAGGCTGGATTTCAGTGGAACCAGGACTGAAACTCATGATACTCCAGCCACGATTTGGTGACCATGATCACTAGGCTACAACGGTCAAACATACATTTTGAGAGAAAGATAGATAGGGAAAGAAATATGAAATTTATAAATATAGATATGGATAAAAATTTATATAAACTTAAATACTCACTTATGATTTTAAAAATATTCAAAATATAATTTCACTTGCAAGAGAATACAAAAAGAACAGCATAAAACATATTAAATTAATACCTGAAAATTTTGCAAAAATATTACAGATAATTGGAAAAATAATTAAACTAATGGAAAAGGGTGATAAATGCCATTATGCACATTTTTAATGTAATCCATGTGCTCCTATTTGCATTCTATTCTAATTGAATTGGTAGCTTAGCAAATATCAGTATTGCTAATACAAATCATTTCAAATCCCTGCGATTCGCAGAAAGAAATAGCTTTATTTCTTATATAGAAAGAGATCCAGATGCAATGTCTGGAAATTTTGAAAATCCATGTATGGTTAGCTTAAGCACTTCTATAATAATCAGGAAGAGTAACACTGAAAAGTAAAATGCGTCATGAGGGCTAAGAAGTTAGTCGTTGCCTCATCAATATGTAAGATTTTCAAAAGAAAAATTGTGAAAATGATATCCTCTAATGTCAAAACAGCATGCGGTAACTTTCTAAAGACATAAGATTTAAAATCTTTTTATAACCATATTACCAAATACCTATACACACGAATTTTTTAAAAAAGGTAATCTGATATTTTACGAAAATATTTACTTTGTGAGTTTAGCCAGAAATTATAAATCTGACAAATGATAAAAGAAGTATTCTTACAACTTACAAAATTTTACTAGAAGACAAATATTAAAAAAAAATTCTAATACTGTAAACCACATTTGAAGTATATAGCTTAGACCGATAATTAATTATATGATATTTTAATTTTTACAAAATTATAAAATGAAAAGAAAATATAAGCAAAGTGAAACAATTACGAAACTTGTTAATATACATTACGCTTTACTTTTCTTAAGCATTTGACAATGGGTAGGGTAGAGAGTGGTTAGAAGAAATTTTCTTAAAATAAATTATTATGATCAGAATTATTTTAATCTTATCAAATCTGACACATGAGTAGTTTTATTATATCAAAGTAATCAGAGAAAAACATATATCAAGCATTTTTTTAAAAATGAAACAACTTTGCAAAAAGTTTGAACGAGAATAAAAGTATATACAGTGGTTGACATAAGTCCTGAACGCAGTAATTTTTTTTTTTGCCTAGTTTTTAACTTAATTTATCGCTTTATAGGTATCGCACTATATTAATTTTTACTATTGGTTATAATGGATTTTTCATGCTAAATTCAAATATGTTTGTAAAATTTATGTAAAGTAAATACTTTTTTTGATGTTTTAGAAAACAATTATAAGACAATTACCAGGTTAGTGTAGTACAATGAGTAATTGTCCTTTCATCCAATGAAGAACTCTATTATTACAACTAATTAGAGAGCATTAGTGATAAAGGGTTCACAACAGAATTTGAAGCATGTTTTAGTACATTTAAAGCAGTTCTGTGTTGCAATGGGGAGTGTGTGGGTGAATAATATTGGAATTAGGGGTAATTTGTCGTTTCTGCCTTATAATGAAGTATACAAAATATTACGTTTGGGGGAAATGATGTCATTCTAAGTACCAAATTATTGCTGAAGTACCATATGGTATACCTATGGTAGTAAGAATGTTAAAACTGTATCCTGAAACAAATGCTATGCGTACAAAAAGCAATGGCCGAGAAAAACAACTTTATGTGAATACAGGGGACATCATAAGATTTTGCTTTCAAACGGAAAGCTTAATTCCTCGCAGATTTTGAAATAAATAATTTTGGTATAGTGTATAATTGTGTGCCTAAGAACTGTGAGAACAAGACTGCTGAAAGTTGCATTGCGAGGATTCACAGCTCCCCCAAGACCATTTCTTATTGATTGACGTAGCAAAGTGATAAATCAGCTTGAACTCTTACAGACATAGAAAAAGTAATATCTAATGGTTAAAGTGAGTTTTGTGTTTTAGACAACAAAGTAGTGCATATGTAAATTTACATCATCATAAAGAATTCAGCCCATAAAAAGTCTATTGATGAAAGTAATGATATAAGTTGGCATTTCTACTAGAGGAGCTGGAAAACTTCACATCGTGAGGACAGAGAAAAATAAGGAATATTAAAAAAAGAATGCATATAAATAAATTGCTATAAACAGTGGAGATTTATTTGGAGATCATTCGTGGATTTTTTCTAGACGATAATATTCCATGCCACGATGACAAATTATTCTAAAAATGATTCGAATGTAATACTGTGAATAGATTGACCTATAAAGGGTAGTCTTGGAATTTTACCCCGATAGAAGACTTAAGAAAAGACATTGGCTAAGATATTCGAACGAAAAAATGCCTTCAAACAAATGTAAGTTAATTAAAGTTTTAATATTTTCTTTAAACCCTGTTGTCATGAAAAGACTTTTTTTGTGAATTTTGCTTCATTCATACCCAAAAGATGTAGAGCCTTAATTAAAACAAGTCATTGACCCATAAAATAAGGATATTTAAATTCATGTAATTTTCAAAAGCCATGTCAAATAAAAACAACCTTTTTGTAAATATTTATGTTATTTTACAACTTATATTATTTTTTAAAAAAATATTGTTATTTTGTAAATAGTATGCATTCTTGTATTAGACAGTTCTACTGTAAACAATATAAACTAAAAGATTGCAACAAATTTGAAATCAGCATTAAAAGATTGGTTAAAATCAATGATAGCATTTTAGATAGAAAAATAATTCCCTAAAGAAAACAAATTGCATCAAACTAAAAAATAAGACCAATTAATGAATTTGTTCAGGACATTTCGCCAAAAATGTACTTTTGCACACAAACACCATATACATATGAATGTATTGAATTCGAATCCTTTTAACCCTGAAGACCCGCCATGTTGATTGACTAATTCACGCTAAATGTGTCGAGGCACAAAGCACTTCCGTTGGCGAGGGGATGTATATCGGAATATAGGAGAGGGGAATAACAGACCAGGTGTCGTCCTTTTCACTTGACCGTTTTTCCAAATTACAAGAGATACATCATCAATAGTCCTAGTGTTGATTTATAGAGCAACTTTAATATACACTCACTCAATCATATATATATATATATAT